>JACEEZ010020745.1:255000-266576 GCA_016584305.1 Chionoecetes opilio
GAGGAGCTCCGCACTGATATTACAAACACCAGCTGCCTTTCCGCCCTTCAACTTTGCTACAGCCTCTCTGACTTCGTCAAGAGAGGATGCGGTTTCGTCAATGGGAGGATCGGCATCCACTGCCTGTAACCCAGTGGTGTGAAGCTGCTCAGTTGGAGGGTCCACCGTGAACAACTGCCCAAAGTACTCAGCCCAACGAGCCATCTGCCCATCCATGTCCGACACGAGGCGCCCATCTGCTGTTCGAATAGCACTCGCCCGAGAAGGAGACTTGGAACGGAGCTTCTTCAGGGCTCGGTAGGCGGGTCGGAGGTCATTAGCGTTCAAATGACCCTCGACATCCTCAGCGAGACTCCTGACATACCTCTCCTTGTCTCTCCTCAGGAGGGTTCTAGTCCGGCGTGACAGAGCCCTGTGCTGGTCCCGGTTCCCAGCCAGCCTGGCAGCGCGACTATATATATATAGCCTACATATATACACATCATAGCCAGTATGTGATATTATCGTGAATATTTTCATCGTGTAGAGGATGAAGAGGGAGAAGGAATAGGAGGGAGAAGAAATAGTAGATGAGAGAGAGAGAGAGAGAGAGAGAGAGAGAGAGAGAGAGAGAGAGAGAGAGAGAGAGAGAGAGAGAGAGAGAGAGAGAGAGAGAGAGAGAGAGAGAGAGAGAGAGAGAGAGAGAGAGAGAGAGAGAGAGAGAGAGAGAGAGAGAGAGAGAGAGAGAGAGAGAGAGAGAGAGAGAGAGAGAGAGAGAGAGAGAGACCGTGTTCCTTCCCGCTAAAATATCTGGTAAGTCTTCTGGTAAGCCGCTACTAGACACAGGGAGCACTCGTAGGTTACCAGGAGATTTGCAATATCGTAAGTGTTTGCTGAATAGGGTCTTGCCATGTGCGCGGAGGTACGAGGAAATTTACGAGAGTTTTACCTCGTAAATGGTTTGCTGAATCCACCCCAAAAGCAGCTCTGCAGCCCTATGCCACGAGCCGCCACTGCTAAAAGCTAAACGTGTTCCATTCTGTAATAATTTATCTATATCATTTGTAAGTAACGTTTTGTAGGCTTTCTCTTGCCCTTCACTTTGAAAGTTTCTTTTCCATAAAAAAAAAGCTTTCGAACATAAACACGCAACGCATATCTCAGTTCAGATAAGAATGGAACACGACTAAACTATCATTCTTCGGTCTCTTCAGATACAAAGTCATCACCTAGGATCGTGGAGGACAGGGAGCCAGACGGTGAACCATCTCCCTCGTAAGCATAAGCTCGTAGGTCGTCTTGGGCAAGTAGAGGCGCGGAGGAGGAGGTGCTCTTCCTGATAAAGGTTCCCTGTTGCTTAGGTGTCCCTCGCCCTCCTCCATCAACTCCCTTTGTTGTACTGGATACCGAACACTCTACAGCAAAGCAAGACGCTGGCAGTGCTGCGGTCGTGCTACATAAATCTGTTGAGAAAACTGTGTGTTGTCTGTCCAGCCTTCGGTGCAAAGCCAGATCGTCTGTGGTGCCACACACTGTTATGATGGAACATCTGGTTAGACTTCTAGTACTACTGGACTTTGTAATGGTGTCTTCATGGCGTGTGATTGTAGTGGGCGGCAAGGCGAGGCCCACGTCAACCCAGCCAGGACTCCCATCCACCGATTGGGAGAGGGCGAGAGGGGTGAGGATGTGTCTCGTGCCTGGAAAGCAATACAATAAACATCAAGAAACCAAACTCGTAATCTGAAAGTGGGTTGATGGGCAACATATGGGTAGAGTTAGGCCACTTTACGATGAAGGAAAGATTAGCGCCAGGCGGGACTCGAATTAAGAAGAACATAAGAAAACTAGAGGGGGGGGGGGGCACTCAGTAGAGCGCATACCTCCGCCCGAATATTTCATCAAATATACGTATATATATATATATATGCACTCCGTATGAGCGCATACCTCCAGCCGAATATTTCATCAATTGGTTGCCATGGCAACAGTTGTCAATAGATTTCATCCAAAATTAAATCAGTTCTTCTTTATACCAAATAGACTTGGTATACCGAGTTTGGTCCAAATCTATTCGTAACTTTTCGAGAAATCCTGTACACTAACAAACAGACAGACAGACAGACAGACAAATCGGGGTGAAAACATAACCCCTCCAACTTCGTTGGCGGAGGTAATAAGGAAGGTATACAAGAGGCCGCGAGACTTACACGTGGTAGTTCCCCTTCCTGTAATTCGGGACACCGATTTCACTACTCGACCACCACCTCCCTACATATAGTGATATACTAAACAAGTTCGTATACTGAACAAAAGTATTCAACACACTTATCTGGAACAGGTGTAACATAATGGCTATTTCAGCACAAGTGAATGAAGCCCATGACGACGCTCACCGGTCTGCGTCTGGGAAAGGTCAGTCACGGCCTCGATGGTCACAGGAGCCTCCAACGCCTGGCTCCCCTTGGCCAAGTCCCCCGAGCACAGCGGCGACGCCCTGGTGCCACGCGAGCGGTGGTGGCGCAGCGTGAGCACCACACCAATCACCACTGCAGGGGAGACGCTCATTAATAAAGATATTAGTAAAGACATTAGTAAAGCAAAGACGTTAGTCATTTTAAGTCAGTATAATTATTAGTCATTAGAAAAAACATTACTAAAGACATTACTAAAGACATCACCACTGGTGATACGCTCATTATAGTCTTTTTTTTTACGAGGCGAAAATTCCATTCTATCTTAAGGTCTCATGCTTAAAATTATGCCTATGTTTACCTGTTAATATGGTTAACTATGATAAAATACAGCTGAGATTTAGAAGAAGCGTAGTATTCCTTTCTCCTGGCATCAAATATCAGTCAGTAAGCAGCATGGGATCAGGATTTTTCGCCTCGTAAAAAAACAAGAGTATAGTCTAACGATGGACATTACGTTATGCCTTGATTTCAACTTTTATTCCATCAATACTTGCTATGATACGCCCTTGTTTAAGTTTTATAGCAACTGCCTTGCTCCAGCTGCCATGATTTATTTTTACTAGTAATAATTGGATGAACAGTGAATAAAATGTAATTGTACGTGTGTGTGTGTGCGTGTGCGTGTACGTGTGCGTGTGCGTGTGCGTGTGTGTGTATGTGTGCGTGTGTGTGTTTCTTTGTTGCCAGTGTTATATACCAAATATTTCCATGCAAAAAATCCATTACGTTTGCATTACAACTACTACAAATAAAAACAAAGGCAACTAGGGGCGGGGGGCACTCAGTAGAGCGCATACCTCCGCCCGAATATTTCATCAAATATACGTATTTATATATATATATATATATATATATATATATACGTATATATATATATATATATATATATATATATATATATATATATATATATATATATATATATATATATATATATATATATATAATATATATATATATTATATATATATATATATATATATATATATATGCACTCAGTATGAGCGCATACCTCCGGCCGAATATTTCATCAATTGGTTGTCATGGCAACAGTTGTCAATAGATTTCATCCAAAATTAAATCAGTTCTTCCTTACACCAAATAGACTTGATATACCGAGTTTGGTCCAAATATATTCGTAACTTTTCGAGAAATCCTGTACACTAACAAACAGACAGACAGACAGACAGACAGACAGACAGACAGACAGATCGGGGTGAAAACATAACCCCTCCAACTTCGTTGGCGGAGGTAATGAAAACCAAATCACACTATCTTTTGACTCACCCACAAAAAACATGGAAAGGGTGAGAGCAGCTATGGCTACGGGGGCCTTCAGCGGGTGGGTGTCAGAAGGCAGCCTCAACCATTGACAATAGTGGCCGGTGTGCGCTGGGCCACAGGTGCATTGGTAGCTGGGTTGCAGGTTGTAGCACGTGCCCCCATGAAGGCAGGGCCGAAACAAACACTCATCCACATCCTGGCAATCACGACCCACCTGCTGTTGTCCTGGACCGCAGCTGTCACGGAATAGGGAAAATAGGGAAAAACTGGTTCACAAATAGGGTGGTAAATGATTGGAATGGACTCAGTCGTTAGGTGGTGAGTGCGGAGTCAATAGGGAGCTTTAAAAGGAGGCTGGATAAATTCATGGATGGGGATGAAAGGTGGATGTAGGTTGTGTTAAGGAACAGGAACTACCACATGTAGGTCTCGCGACCTCTTGTAGCTTCCTTATTTTCTTATATTCTTAAATAACATTATTCACTTTGATCGCTTCCACTGAGAAAAATATATCAATAATGAATATAGCGAAGAATGCATGCAGTGATGGTGCAAGTTATTTATGATATAGTGTATAAATAAGCATGTAACAATGAAATATAACGTGCCACGTATACTGCCTTTAATGTAGGAAAAGACGCTGCGCCAAAATCAAAAGTTTAATTAAAAAAAAAAATTTGGTTATGTATAACTTGAACAAAACTAATGTATTATATTTATATTACAAATGTCACGGAAGACAATTGATATGGTATTCACTTTTTTTATTTTATTTAATTTTTCTTATTTTTATCTTTCATGAAAACTTCGACGAGTAATGAAACTGTCAACCTCTGCGGCCTCTTCATGGCGTGTGGTTGGCTCATCAGCGGCGACCCAGTGGAGGCAGTAACAGTATACGGACGGAGAGAAATGTCAACTTACGAGCTTCAATCGTCTGCCATAGTTTGATTTTAAAATAAAACAACGTTGCAACTCCGATTTATATCATTATTTGATTGCACACATTGAAAAATATTCAATATACATCACTAGCGTAGTATTACCCAAAACATACTTTAATTAAAAGTCTCGCGGCAAAGTATATTCAAACTCAATATATGATGAATATATACATAATACTTTACCTGCAGGTGGCCTGTCTCCAGGTGTTGTGGCATGTAAGAGGAGGAAGGCAAGTGGTGTTGAAGCAGGCGTCTGTCGCGGGGCAGCCAGCCTCCAGCCCCTGCAGGGTGGTGACGCGGCCCCACCAGGTGTGGTTGAGGGCAGGAGGCAGCGGGAAGGCCTTGCCGGACACCCGCACATCATCCACACAGCCTGCACATAATTTATGTTGAATCTGTTTACATCTAGCTAATCGTTTTTTTGTGTGTCTGTAAGGAATACATTAAGATACAACTAATGCAGCGGGTATTGAGTGTTTTCTTACTGTCGGTCAGGTCGTCGTGCACGGCTACCAAACTCAAGCTGATGAACTCTGGAATGCCGCCAAGGAGCACCCCGTCTTTCCTGTCCACTTTGAGGGGTGTGGGAGGCGGCATGAGGAGGTCCTGCAGCTCTCCATGGTGAGTACCGGTGTGCAGGGACGCTAACGTCTCGTTCTGCTTCCAGCCATCACAGTCGTCCACTCCAATAGCGAGATTATGACCATGGCGACCTACGTGCAGAGTGTGCCATTGTCCGTCGCCCAATGGAAAACTCTCCAAGCACACTTCCCGCACTGCCTCTTCTGCAGTCAGAGTCACGCAGGCCACTCCGCTGCGAAGCTGAAACGTTACAAAGATTGGAGGTGCATGTATTTCATCTGCAACTCTCCACACTTCCAATTGCTTTGTAGCTGACTATAAAGCCAACTTTCATGTACTATATGAAACCACATATTTAGCATCAATGAATGTGGTATTGAAATTCCACTTACCCTTAATTTCATTGACACATAATCTTGTTTGGTGGCCAGCTGCATGAGTAGACCATCGTGTCTTCCCCGTAGTCTAAGTCGCAGTTGTAATGTGACCTGGTATGGATCTGGCACGCGAGACAAGGTCACCTTCGTGAAGGACGACTGTCTGAGCGCCATTGGTGTGGTGGTTGTGGCGCACTTTGGTCCCATCCAGCCAGACTCACACTGGCATTGAGGCTCCTTCAGGCCGTTCACACATTCCCCTCGCAAGCCGCAGGAGGACGAATCTTGTCCACAGGCTTCCTCCTGTGGCAGGCAGCCTTTTCCACTTTTGCTGCTGTATGCTGGCTCTCCCAAGTCGATGAGCTGGAGAAAGGATGACGCGTAAAGGTAAAAGTAAAATACCCTGCTTCCAGTTTCTGTCAAGGATCTTATAACAGCGCTAGTTCGCCTAGTTAATATGGTTTGGAAGGACAACTATGGAAGGAGACTGACAGGGAGACGAAAGAAAAGGGAAAGAGAAGCCAGACAACAGGGTAAAAAACAGAAGAGGACAAAGACGAGCCTTGAAATGTAGGGAATGAAGAATAAAAAGGAATATTTAAGAAGAAGGGATCGCTTGTATTGTAGAATATGAAGAATAAGAGATATAGAATATAGAGATATAGAATAATAGAATATGAAGAATAAGTAGAATATTACCGCTTATATATATAACTAGCCGCAAAGCCGCCCTCCGGGCGGCTTTTTGGCTAGCTCCTGCGGAGGGTTATTGGTGGGCCTTCAGCCCACCACCTGTGTTTGGTGGGCCTTCGGCCCACCAAACACGGACTCTCCAGATAGCCCCTTCTAACTTTCCTGAAATCATGGATGTAGAAATGTATGTATTCCCCCCACCCATTCACTCACTTCACTAGCGCTTCGTGTCCTGGTGGAACGCCGACGTGAGTTTCGACAGGGGATGCTTGCAGCCTATGTTGATCTCAAGAAGGCGTTTGACTCAGTGCATTGTGAGTCACTCTGGGATCTTCTGCGACTTCGAGGGATTCCTGCAAGGACTATTGGTTTGATAACTGGTCTGTATTCTGGGACTGCGAGTGCTGTGAAGTGTGGGGCAGGTGTATCCAGCTTCTTTCCTGTGAATACAGGAGTGAGGCAAAGGTGCGTCCTTGCCCCATCACTTTTCAACGCTTGTATGGACTGGGTATTGGACAAGGTTGTAGATCAAAGTGATTGTGGAGCATCCGTCGGCAACACCAAGATCACTGATCTTGTTTTTGCCGATGATGCAGTAATCTTTGCTGAGTCGCTGGAGGTCCTGGTGATGGCTCTCGAGGCGCTGCACGAGGAGGCAAAGCCTTTGGGACTTGAGGTCTCCTGGCTCAAGACCAAGGTCCAGGTATTTGGAGACTTACTAGATGAAGCAGTACAGTCTGTTCATGCGTGTGGCGAGGACATTGAGATCTTGGAAAGTTTTACATACCTTGGTAGCGCAGTCCATAATGAGGGCGGGTCACGTCAAGAAGTCTTACGACGGATTGGCATAGCCCACGGTGTTATGGACTCGCTCAGCGGGAGAATTTGGCGTTGTCGGTACCTGTGCAGGAGGACAAAGATCCGGATCTTCAAGTCGCTTGTGATCCCTGTCTTACTCTATGGTTGTGAGACATGGACACTAAATAGTGACTTGAAGAGACGAATCAATGCCTTTGGTAATAAGTGTCTTCGCAGAATCATGGGGTATCGCTGGGATGATTACGTGTCAAATCAGCGATTGCACCGTGAGACTAAATCGAGGCCTATTACCTGCATAGTCCGTCAGCGCCAACTTCGGCTATATGGGCATGTGGCACGCTACCCTGAAACCGATCCTTCCCATCGGGTTGTATCTGTAAGAGACAATCCGGCGTGGAGGAGGCCAAGGGGGCGCCCACAAGGCTCGTGGCTGGGGCAAGTTGATGTTTCTTGTCGAGAGCTGCTTGGTATGGGAAAGGAGCCTGCATGGGAACTCGCGCGTGGTGACCCCCGGGAGTGGCGTCGTAGGGTGGGCGAGGCGACGCGCCCCCCGGCGTATGCCCCCAATGATTGATTGATTGATTCACTCACCCATTACCCATCACCCCCCACCCATTCACTCACCCATTACCCATCACCCCCCACCCATTCACTCACCCATTACCCATCACCACACACCCATTCACTCACCCATTACCCATCACCCCCCACCTATTCCCTCACCCATCACCCATCACCCATTACCCATCACCCCACCCATTCACTCACCCATTACCCATCACTCTACATCAAGGTTTCCTCAATTCTCGCAACCCACTTTTTTTTCACAATTCTCGCTAATAGGCTGCTAAAAAAAAAAAGAAAAAAAGTGATCGGATCATCTCATAAGTGGGCATAAAACCTTCCCCTGGTCGACCTGGTTCCAAAAATGTGCCATATGATGGGATGGTGCCACGGGGTCGGAACCTATACCACACACACACACACACACACAGACAGACAGACAGACAGACACACTTTCGCTTATATTATTATAGATAGAATATGACCGTTTATATAGTAGTTGATGAAAAAACAGTAGTTTAAAAAACAGTAGACCGTTTATATAGTAGTTGATGGTAAATCAAAATTAAGGGGATGGGGGTGTGGATTCATGGGGGGATGGGGGTGTAGCTTCAGGGGTTGAGGATTCATGGGGGGATGGGGGTTCACTTCAGGGGATGTGGATTCATGGGGCCATAGGGGTATCACTTGAATGGGGGTGTGGAGTCATTGGGGGATAGGGGTATCACTTGAGTGGGGGGTGTTGATTCATGGGGGGATTGAGTGTCACTTCAGGTTGGTGTGGATTCATGGGGGCATGGGAGTGTGGATTGATGGGGGGTGGGGTTGGATTGATGAGGGGTGGGGGTGGATTGATGGGAGGTGGGGGTGGATTCATGGGGGTTGGGCGTATCACTTCAGGTGGGTGTGGATTCATGGAGGGATGGGAGTGTGACTTCAGGGGTGGGTGGATTAATGGGCGGAAGGGGGTGTTACTTCAGGAAGATTGAGGTGTATCGGGAGGCGGAAGGGGGTGTCACTTCAGGGGGCGTGGATTCATGAGGAGATGGGTGTCACCTACCCAGAAGGGGGTAGATTAATGGGTGGATGGGAGGATGTGACGGTGGCTATGGCAGAGCCGCAAAGTCAATTGGATGTGGGGAATGTGACGGTGGCTATGGCAGAGCCGCAAAGTCAATTGGATATGGGGGATGTGACGGTGGCTATGGCAGAGCCGCAAAGTCAATTGGATATGGGGGATGTGACGGTGGCTATGGCAGAGCCTAAAGTCAATTGGATAGGGGGGATGTGACGGTGGCTATGGCAGAGCCTAAAGTCAATTGGATAGAGGGAATGTGACGGTGGCTATGGCAGAGCCGCAAAGTCAATTGGATAGGGGGTGTGTGACGGTGGTTATGGCAGAGCCGCAAAGTCAATTGGATATGGGAGATGTGACCTCGGGAGGTAGAGACCTCAAGACTCTGGGGGCATATGGGGGTCATGACCTTCTGGGGAGTCTTCAGGGTTCTCTGGGGGGATATGGGGGCCATGACCTTCTAGGGAGGCCTCAGAGCTCTCTGGGGGGATATTAGGGACAGGATTCTCTGGGGAGGTAGAGGCCTCAGGGCTCTCTGGGGGGATATGGGGGCCATGACCTTCTGAAGAGGCCTCGGGGCTCTCTGGGGGGATATTAGGTTCAGGACCTTCTGGGTAGGTTTAGGCCTCAGGGCTCTATGGGGGAATGGATTCTTCCAAGGTTAAAGAGGGGTCGGAGGGACTGGCGCTGCCGCAAGACTGATGTCCCAAATACCCTTGCATTTTGGGTTCGTTGTGCTCCGGGGTGGTAGGAGTGCTAAGGTTCCTGAGGGGGCAGTTGTGATGCCTCGAGGACCATATGGGCCAGATTGTCAAATGTCCTCTTAGGTGAAGAGTGTACTTCGTCACGTAATTGGTACCGTCAAAAATCTAAATGTGTTGAGCATGTCTTCACCATTCCCTTCGCTGGCGCTGATCTCTACTGTATTTTTCATCCCAGTATTGGATAAGATAAAGACATTTCAGTGACTTTGTGTTACTTTTTACTTGTTTATTGCCGAAATTAACCTTTGTGCGTAATGGGGTACTCCGTAGTGTAGTGGTTAGCACGCTCGGCTCACAACCTAGAAGTCCCGGGTTCGATCCCCGGGCGGAGCGAAGATAGGTCTTTCTTAAAACCCGAGCCCCTGTCCACCCAGCAGTGAATGGGTACCGGGTGTTAGCCGGGGGCTTGTGACCCCCCTCCCGGGGGGGTGGCTTCGGCCAACACTAAGCTGCAGCGGTAGATCACTACGGCTCTGAGGAATTATCCTCTAAACCAACAAACAAACATAAACAAACAAATACAAGTAGTGGTTTGCAGTGGTTGCCGCGTGCGATAAAATGAGCGATAAACGATAAACGATAATTATCGCTGAGGTCAAACCTTTTATCGTTTATCGTTTATCGCAAAGTTTTCTAAAATTATCGCTCATTCACTTACCGCTAGTCCCAAAAAATGAGGAACGATAAACGATAAATTCAAAGACGACTTTTGTAAAAATTAGAAAATGTGCACGGCGGCAATAGTCACAACAGCCCGCCTGACGTTTTCAGACCTGAAAAACCTCATATGAGAGCTGCCAAGTGTGTGTGTGTGTGTGTAGCTGGCCAATCACAGCTGCAGTGCGCCAGTCAGGGTTGCCAATCTTGGTACTAAAGTGCCAGATTTGGTACTATTGGTAGTATCAAGTACGACTTTACCATTTTCTGGACAGGATTTGGTTGTTTCAGGATTTCTGGACAGGTTTGAGAAGCTGGTCTTCACCAAGGGAAACATGCAGCTCCTGGATGCTGTCTTGAGGAGGGAGAGGAGGGAGGGAGAGTGTGACTCAGAGAGAGAGACTGATGTGGAATAGAACTTGTAGGCCATAGACTGGTTCTAGTGACAGTTTTTGTTTAGTTTAATTAATTTTCACTGTGGAAAAATAGTTTGTATGCTTTTTTTAATATTTCAACTAAATAAAGGCACTTATCATTTATCGCTTTTGTTATCGCAAGTTAAATTTTTTTTATCGCTATCGTTTTATCGTTTATCGCTTACCGCAGGTTGGGTTTTGAATTTTTTTATCGTTTATTGTTTATCGCATGTTGGGGAAAAAATTATCGTTTTATCGTTATCGCAAGTTGAAAAAAAAGTTATCGCGGCAACCATTGGTGGTTTGTAATCTCACCGGGAGACACACACCCATACCACAGGCGGGCTGGGCAGAGCGGACCACTCGGCGTCTGGCAGGCGCGCTGGCAAATGCGTGGCGGAGCGGGGCGGGGCGCACTTGTTTTCGTATTTAGGTATTAATTCAATAACTTCCCTGGTTTTTGAGACACTAACTATTATTTCCCAACCAAGTTTCACTGATATTTCTGAAGAAGATTCATTGTTGCACAGCACAGACGTGGCATAGTACTCCTTCGGGCATACCAACCTTACCGTGACGGGACTACACGAAGGGAAAATACATGGAAGGATTCAACGTTACCCACTTACTCTTGGTCTCCGTGTAGCGCTGAGAACTCGTCGTGTGGTCCCGTCATGGGACGAGAAATGCGACATTTAACAATCTGGTCCTATTATGACTCGCGGCTCCTGTTACTCCGGGGTGGTAGGAGTGCTAAGGTTCCTGAGGGGGCAGTTGTAATGCCTCGAGGACCATATGACTCGTGGCTCCTGCTGCTTCGGGGTGGTAAGAGGACTGAGGTCTTTGCTAAGACAAGAATACCCCGAAGACGATTGGACTTTAGTGAGTGTGTCTTCAGGAACGTGTGTAGCCTGGTGCTGGCTGGGGCTGCGTGCCATAGGTGGG
>JACEEZ010020747.1:0-42500 GCA_016584305.1 Chionoecetes opilio
CCCAAAATATGGGCTTTTTTTTTA
The DNA here is from genome assembly GCA_016584305.1 of Chionoecetes opilio. Taxonomy (NCBI): domain Eukaryota; kingdom Metazoa; phylum Arthropoda; class Malacostraca; order Decapoda; family Majidae; genus Chionoecetes; species Chionoecetes opilio. The sequence continues at coordinate 25 of JACEEZ010020747.1, forward strand.
GAAAAGCGGAAATTTGGGAAAGGGGGTTTTGTTTTTAAATAGAAATACTTAAACAGTGATCAATTTAGGGTTGTGACGTTAGTGGACGCTAGGGGTCCTTTTTTGGTGTTTACAAAACAGCGTCCACTGCGCCCACTAGGTCTGCAACCCTAATTGATCCTGTTTAAGTATTTCCTATTTAAAACATCCTATCGCCATTTACACATATCTGTTTTTCCTAACCCTCGTTTTCACAAAAAAAAAAAGGCACAGGACATATATAAATGTATGGATTTTCGCCCACAAATAACGTCGTCGCCAAACAACCTTTTTCTCTTTCGACGGTGGGGGCGTTAAACTTTCTTTTCTACGCATATTTCAGGAAAGTTAAAAGGGCTTGGGGAGGCCTGTGTCTTTTTTTTTCTTCACCCGTGTTAGTTGGCTATAAAAGAAAAAATGAAAAAATTCCCAGAGTGGTTTAAACAAAAAAGTCGCCACCAATGTTTTATTTACTGAGTGTCCCCCGACTGTTCGGCCCGAAGAAAAAAAGGTTTGGAAATTTAAAAACCTAAACTCGCGATAAAAAAGCATAAACACGCTAAACAGGGAAAATTTAAGCCATGAAATACACCTGTTTCATCTTCATTGGCCAAAAAAATCAGTAGTAAGGGCTATAATTGAAATATATGGCGCCCGCATTTTTTCTCTTTTCCTCTCTTCTCCATCTCTCCCCCCCTTTTTCTTCCTCTTCTCTCTCCTTCCCCCTCTCTCTCTCTCTCTCCCCCTTCCTTTTCCCCTCTCTTCCTTCTCTCTCTCTCCCCTCCTCTCTCCCCCCCTTCTCTCTCCTCTCTCTCTCCCCCTCTTTCTCATCCCCCTCTTCTCTCTCTCTCTCTCTCCCCCTCTCTCTCCCCTTTCCCTCCCCCTCCTCAAAATCTCTCTTTTCCCCCCTTCTCTCCCCCTCCTCTCTCTTCTCTCTCCCCTCTCTCTCTCTCTCTCTCTCTCTTTTTCTCTCTCCCTCCCTCTCTCCCTCCCTCTCCTCTCTCTCTCTCTTCTCTCCCTTCTCTCTCTCCTCTCTCTCCCCCCTCCATCTCTCTCCTCTCTCTCTCTCCTCTTCTCCTCTCTCTCCTCTCTCTTCTCCTCTCTCTCTCTCTTCTCTCGTTCCTCCTCTCTCCCTCTCTCTCTCCTCTCTCTCTCCCTCTCCTCTCTTTCTCTCTTTCTCTCCCCCCCTTCTCCCCCTTCTCTCTCCTCCCCATCTCCTCTCTCTCTCTCTCCCTTTTCCCCTCTCGTCTTTTCTCTCTCTCTCTCTCTCTCTCTCTCTCTCTCTCTCTCTTCCTCTCTCTCTCCTCTCTTCTCTCTCTCTCTCCTCTCTCTCTCTCTCTTCTCTCCCCCTCCCCTCCCCTCTCTTCCCTTTCTCCCCTCTCTCTCTCTCTCTCTCTCTTCCCCCCCCCTTCCCCCTTTCTCTCTCTCTCTCTCTCTCTCCTCTCTCTCTCTCCTCCCCTCTCGCTCTCTCTCCCCTCTCCCTCTTTTCCCTCTCTCTCTCTCCTCTCTCCCCTCCTCTCTCCCCTCCTCTTCTCTCTCTCTTTTTAATTTAAACCCTTTGCCGCATTTTCTGCCTGACCTGTGTCAGAGCAGGGAGCCCTTAATCTCATTTTACGCTTACAGTAGTTAAAATGCGTTTCTAACGAAAAAAATTTAAAAAATACCACTTTTTTCTACAAAAATCATTGAAAATACTACATTTTATGGGTATATAGCAATATGATAAGTAAAACTTAATGTAAGCAATACACCATTTTAAAATTAAAAAAAGCGCTTATGGTTAATCACAAAAAATAACCTCTTAATCCTAATTTATTTGTTTTTAAAGTAATGTAAGCTACTTATTGGGTGTAGATTAATCTAAAAAAAGGCTTGAAATACTTATTTACATTTTTTTTTTATAAAACTTACAAAAAATTTCCATCAGACGGTAATCTAAAAATCCTATCTACCTTAGTATCATCCTCAACTGGTGATATATGCTAACCCCTCCCAAGTCGTTGAAGAAAATAAAAAAATAGTAAGGACCTAAAACAGACCCAGAAAAGATAGAAAAAAAAAGAGGAAAGGGAAAAATAAGGAAGGAACTAAGGAAAGTTTTGGTACTACTACCACTACTACTATTACAAACTATACTAACTACTACTATACTACTTACAAACAAAACTACTACTACTATTACTACTACTAGTACTATACTACTACTACTACTACTACTATACTACTACACACTATTACTACTCTACTACAAGTATCTATACTACTACTAATATACTACTGGGTATTAACTATACTACTACTACTACTACAACTACTTCACAAAACCTTCAACCTTACGCAACTGCGGCGTGGTGCTGGTGCGTGCGTTCGTGCGTGCGTGCGGTGTGTGTGCGTTGTGGTGTGGGGTGTAAACCTTAACACCACACACGACTTGTAGATGAAAAGATAGGGCACATAAAGAGAGAGAGGGGAAAAAAGAAAGAGAGAGAGAGAGAAGAGAGAGAGAGGAGAGAGAGAGAGAGAGAGAGAGAGAGAGAGAGAGATGAGAGAGAGAGAGAGAAGAAGAGAGAAGAGAGAGAGAGAGAAAGAGAGAAAGAGAGAGAGAAGGGGAGAGAGGAGGAAGAGAGAGAGAGAAGAGAGAGAGGAGAGAGAGAGAGAGAGAGAGAGAGAGAGAGAGAGAGAGAGAGAGAGAGAGAGAGAGGAAGAGAGAGAAGAAAGAGAGTGAAGAAGAGAGAGAAGAAGAGAGAGAGAGGGAGAAAAGGAGAAAAAGAGAGAGAAGAGAGAGAGAGAGAGAGAGAGGGGAGAGAGAAAGAGAGAGAAATTGTGATACAATTGTATTTAAAAAAGTTTTTCATTTTTTTTTCTTGAAAATTTTTAGTGTTATACATAAAAAAAAGGAATTTTCCCGTATGATAATGCTTTATACCCTCGAAATGTGTTTTTTTCAATTATTTTAGCAGTTATGGGGTTAAAAATATAGCTTTTTTTCTAAAAATTTAAGTATACAATCATTTTTTTAGAAAAATTTGGGCTATAAGTAGCTTAATTATTTTAAGCTAATAAATAGACGAGAAAGAGTTATTTTTTGATAAACGGTATATTGAAAGCGTTTTTCATATTTTTCTTGTAAACTGTATGTTTTGATTTATAGAAGAGTTTTACTTACATTTGCTATATCTCAAAAAAATGTGTTTTTTAAATGATTTTAGCAGTTATTGTGAAGAGTTTTTTTTCTCTACAAATTAAAGTAATCCCTCTATTTCTTTTAGCTAAATAGTTTTTGATTTTTGCTACAACTACTTTTAAAAATTAAATACTAAAAAAATGTATTTATCTGAAATTTAAGTATAAATTTTTAATCATAAAAACAGCTTTTTTTAAAGTTTTTTTTAATGATTTTTAAAAGGCTAAAAAATGTCAAAAAATTGAATTATTCACCCCCTTTTTTTGATAAGAAACTCTAATGTGGTATTTAAAAGGTTTCGTTAGAAAATGAAAATTTTAAAACTACTGTAGTTTATAAAAGGAGTTTGAGGCTATATTTTGGCTACAATTGAAATTTTTTAAAAGTTTTTTTTTCATAGTTTTTTGAAATTGTAGTATAATATCTAAATCATGGGAATTTACCTTATATAATGTTTTTCCCCCCCCAAAATTGTTTTTCAATGATTTTAGCTGTTTGGGTTTAAAAAAGTTTTTCCCCCTTAAAATTGAGGAAACAACCCTTTTTTTGAATAATTTGCACATTTAAGTAGCTTACTTATTAGTAAAAAATAAAAGGTAAGGGGTTTATTTTTTGATTTAAGGGTAATTGCAATTTTTCAAGTTTCTTGTAAACTGTAGGTTATTGTTATATACAGTAGTTTTCCTTATCATACTATATACCCAAAAATGTAGTGTTTTCAAAATTTTAGGTATTATCAGTCACGAAAAAATAGAGGGGTAAAAGGTTATTTTTTTTGGTGTAAAGGTATATTGCAAACGTTTTTTTATAGTTTCTTTAAAATGTAGGGTTTTTGTTTTATACGTAGTTTTTCTTATCATATTGCTATATGAAATGGGAGTGAAAATTAATAAAATGATAATATAAAAAGTTGTATCCTCATAATTTTTTGCTGTTATATTGAAGAAAATTTTTTTCTACAAATAAAAATTAAAACCCCCATATCTGTACAAATAGCTTTTGATATTTTCTACAAATAATTTACAAAAATTTAAAATAAAAAAAATGTATTTATCATGACATTTAAATACAAATTTTAAACTAAAAAAAATTAAAAACAACGTTTTTTAAGTGTTTTTAAATTTTTTTGAAAGGCTAAAAAATGTCCCCCCAAATTAATTATTTAGCCCCTTTTTTGATAGAAGATTCATAATGTGGATTTTAGTGTTTTCGTTAAAAACTAATTAAGCTTATAAAGGGGTTTTAGGCTATATATTTTTCTACAATTGTACATTCAAAATGTTTTATCTTTAAAAAAGCTTTTTATGGCTTTCCCGACCCTGGTTTAATATCTGAGACGGGGGGCAGATCTTAAACAAGCTACGATGGTTTTTTGACCCAGGTTTTAAAATCTGAGACTGCTGCTCAGTCTCAGATCTTAAACAAGCTACGTAGGTTTTTGACCCAGGTTTTGATCTGAGACGTGCGAATATTCATGCAATGCTTTGTGACTTATAGTTCGCGAGTAGCCGTGATGAATTTAACGTTTTTTTTATTTATGCGAATTTTTCAACATTTTTCGGCCCAAGCCGTTAACATATTTTGAGAAACTTTGGATTTTTCTTTTTTTGGCAGTCAATACAAACGCTCAACATAAGGTTTGGGGGTTTTTGTAGGAAATTTACGTTAAAGGTTTTTTTCCCCTCCCCAAAAAAATTTATTATTGGGGAAATTATATGAATAAACAATTTTTTACACCGCATTTTACCTAATTATTACGGAAATCATTTCTACTATTATGTAAATAAACTAAAAACATAATTTTTTGGCTACAAAATTTTCCCATTTTTTGGCCTAATTTGGTTTTTTGGCTTTTTTTGACTAAATATTGATCTAAAAAAAAAATGCGTTTTTTGCTTTTTGTCCAATTTGACGAGATATATCAATGGCTTATACTTTTAGCCTAACATGTCACGTTCCGAGATATTCGTTTTTTTTAGTTTTTTTTAAAAAAATTTTATTTGTGGCTTTATTTTTGCATGAATTTTACCCGCGTAACACTAGCTCGGCCCTCATGAGTTTCATCTTTTATGTTCTATACTACTTTTCCTTAGTTTTTTGTTACTGTGATATAATGAAAAAGTGATTTCAAAAAAAAGTCCGGGCCTGCAGATTTTTTTGGGGAAAAAAAAAATGTACCCCAAAATTTGGGTGAATCGTTATGGGGGTTGCTGATGTCGTCAGAATCTGGTTTTTTTTTTTGCCGATATTGATTCTAAAAAACAATTTCTTCCCCCCTGTAAGCTTATTTACACCCCATAAAACATACAAAACATTATTCAAACCCCCTAATATTCATCATGGAAAAATTTCATAAAAAAAAGTATTTAAAACGGGGATTGTACACAATTATTACTTTTTTTGTTTTTTAGTATATATGTAAATAAAAAAATTCACTTTTTCTTACTGCAAATTCCTAAATTTTGGCCTCATTTGGCTTTTGGGATTTTCCCCACTAAACATTTTATTAAAAAGAAAATAGCCGTAAAAACTTTTGGTTCAGTTCGCGAGATCTACGTAATGGCAGAGTTCCTTTAGTCGTAACATGTCACGTTTTCGAGATATTTCTTTTTTTGGTTTTTAGAAAACGTGTAGAGTGAACCGAAGAGCCCAAAAAAAGGGGGAAAAAATAAAAAATGGAGAAGTAGTATAGTATTTTAGTGTTTATTTATGAGTTCCTCCCCACGTCGTCGTCGCCCAAAAAAAAAAAACGCGTAGGGAAAATTGAAACCGTATATACTCGCAGATAAAAAGCATAAAACAACGCTGAAACAGGGTAGATTATACAGTCATGATAATACACTACTGTGTATCATCTTCAGTGGCACATAAAAATCAGTAGTAATGCTATAATTCGTAATGTATGGCACCTGGCGACATTATTTTTCTCTCTCTCTCTCCTCTCTCTCTCTCTCTCCCCTTCTCTCTCTCTCTCTCTTTTCTCTCTCTCTCTCTCTCTCTCTCTCTCTCTCCCCTCTCTCTCTCTCTCTTCTCTCTCTCTCTCTCTCTCTCTCTCTCTCTCTCCTCTTCTCTCTTTTCCCCTCTCTCTCTCTCTCTCTCTCTCTCTCTCTCTCTCTCTCTCTCTCCCCTCTCTCTCTCTCTCTCTCTCTCTCTCTCTCTCTCTCTCTCTCTCTTTTCTCTTTAATCTAATCCTTGCCGCATTATTCTGCCTGACGTGTGTCAGAGCAGGGAGCCCATTAATCTCATTTGATAAGCTTACAGTAGTTAAAATAGCAGTTTCTAACGAAAACAATTATAATACCACATTTTCTACCTAAAATCATTGAAAATACTACATTTTATGGGTATATAGCAATATGATAAGTAAAACTACTTGAATGTATATACAATATCACTACAGTTTACAAGAAACTATGAAAAACACATGCATTATGCCGTTATATCACAATAAATAACCTCTTAATCCTAATTTATTAGTTTAATGTAATGTAAGCTACTTATTGGTGTAAATTAATCTAAAAAAAGGCTTGTATACTTAAATCCAATTTTTTTTTTATACAACATTGCAAATTATTTACATCAGACGGTAATCTAATAATCCTACTTACCTTAGTATCATCCGCAAACTGGCTGATATAACTGGTAATCCCACTATCCAAGTCGTTGATGCAAATAAAAAATAGTAATGGACCCAAAACAGACCCAGAAAAGGACGAAAATAAAAGAGGAAAGGAGAGAAAGTAAGGAAGGAACTAAGGCAAGATTAGGTTAGGAGAGAATGATACAGTGTGTTGGAGTGTGGCGACTGAGATAGCGGCCAGGCGGGGCGAAGGCAAGGCTGTTTGTTGATAATATAATTGATAATGATTTGTTGGACAGGGCGGGACGCGAACCCATGAGCTTACCTTCAGATGATAGGGCAGCTTGGAGTTAGATAGACCAGCACTGTCCCACTGACCACGGAGACCTGAAAACTATCTGGGGTTTAAAAACGTGATTTGAACACGTCAACTCGAAAAGCGTTTCCCGAACTAACTTTTTTACCGCACCAAACCTACTTAAAGTGTACGGTAACATACAAATTATACCAATACTATACTACTACTACTACTACTATTACTATATACTACTATACTATACTATACTACTACTACGACTACTTATATACTACTACTACTACTACTACACTAAAACTACACTATTTTAAAACTACTACTATTATAAACTACTATACTATACTAATAACAACTATAATACTAACTACATACTACATATTACTACTATACTAATACTATACTACTATATACTACTACACTACTATCACAATAACTTTAACCTTCACGAAAACTGCCTGCGTGTGGGGCGTGCTTGCGTGCGTGCGGGGTGCGTGCGGGGGCGGGGTGGTTGTGCGTGTGTGCGTGTGTGTTAAGCTGAAAATACACACAGGGATGTGTAAAATGACACGAGTAGGGCCATAAAGATAGAGAGAGAGAAAGAGGGGAGAGGGGAAAGAGAGAGAGAGAGAGAGAAAACGAGGAGAGAGAGAGAGAGCAGAGAGAGAGGAGGAGAGAGAGAGAGAGAGGAGAGGAGAGAGAGAGAGAGAGAGAGAGAGAGAGAGAGAGAGAGAGAGAGAGAGAGGGAGGAGAGAGAGAGAGAGAGAGAGAAGAGAGGAGAGAGAGAGAGAGAGAGAGAGAGAGGAGAGGGGGAGAGAAGGAGGAGAGAGAAGAGGGGAGAGAGAGAGAGAGAGAGGAGAGAGAGAGAGAGAGAGAGAGAGAGAGAGAGAGAGAGAGGGAGGGAGAGAGAGAGAGAGAGGAGAGAGAGAGAGAGAGAGCGAGAGAAAAGAGAGAGAGAGAGAGGAGAGAGAGAGAGAGAGAGGGGAGAGAAAAAAAAAAAGAGAGAGAGAGAGGGGACGAGAGGAGAGAGAGAGAGAGAGAGAAGATGGGGAAAGAGAGAGAGGGAGAGAGAGAGAGACGAGAGAGAGGGGGAGGGGAGGAGAGAGAGAGAGAGAGAGAGAGGAGAGGGAGAGAGAGAGAAGGAGAGGAGAGAGGAGAGAGAGAGAGAGAGTTAAAAATTCAAATTCAAATTCAAATTAAAAATTCAAATCATTTTTTTTTCCACAGGGTAGTGGTTTTTTACATCAGAATACGTATAATAATTGGTAGACTTGTCTACATGTCAAGCTTATTTACATGCTAAAATATAGTCAAAAAATTTGAGTGAGTAAGTCACTGTAGCTGACCATACGGGGTGTACAACATATATATTGGCACCAAATTCCAGGTTTACAGCATTGTCAATAATCTAGTAGGAGTAAAAAAATAAAATTCCAGTCAAACTGGCAGAATTCCGGGTAAAAATAAGATTACAATAAAAAGAAAATATTTTAAAATTTGCTAAACTTTATAGTAAGACAAACAGATTCTAGTAAAAAATAAAATTACAATAAAAAGTAAAATTCTAAATATCTGCTAAAAAATCAGTAAGACAAGTAAAAAATTGCAGTAAACCTAGAATTACAATAAAAGATAATATGTAGAATCTGCAAAAAATACTCTACTAAAAATCTTTTTGGTCTTGCAAAATATATTTGACTAGTCTAGATTGAAATACAGAAAGTGCTGCGTGACGTTGGCTGGTGGGGGAGCTCCATTTTTTGGTCCATTTACTGTAAAATTTTTAGCACGGTGATTGTCTTAACTAGGAATAACAAGGTTATTTGTTGTCTCGTCATGCTACTTGTTGTGCTGTGGACTGTTGGGAATGAGTGGAGCCAGTCGGGATACATGCCATTCAGAGATTTATACATGGCAATGTTAACATCAAAAAATATTTTTTGTTTAATTCTGAGCCATCTTAGTTTTTTGAAGGCAGGGGGAGATGGGGGTCATATTTTCTTATACCACCTATCGAAACTCTGGCAGCAATTTTTTTTAGTTTTTGTACTTTCTGTAAAAGAGTAGTGTTGGTGGTACCCCAAATGCGTATGCAGTAGTTAATAAGACTCAATACAAGTGGACTGGACAACAATTTTCCTGCTAGATTTATCAAAATTTTTACTTATGCGGCATATATACATTAACATCCCAATGCCCTTTTTTATTTAACTCGTTAATATGCGTGTAAATAATAAATAGCGATCCATGATAAACCTAAATTTTTGACCTGCGTGCTGGGACGGACGCTGGTGTCGTCAAACGTAATCATAATATTCTCAGGTTACATGTGACAGTAACTGTCTGTTCCAATGAATATACATTGTGTTTTGCTGGCATGATCATCAGGCCATTACTAAAAAAAATATTCTTTAGCCTTAGTAAGGGTTGCTTCCGTTTTTTAATGATGGTGCCTAAGTTTTCGAGGAGATCCACTGTGAAGAAAATGAGTGTCGTCAGCGTACTGGGACAGTCATTGAAGTGTTGAGCCATGTCATTGATATAATGTTGAATAATACTGGCCCCAGGATGGAGCCTTGAGGGCCCGCCATAGCTGACATTTTCTTTTTTTGATATTACTTTTGTAACTTGACAGACTGACTTTTGTTACAAAGATAGCTGTTAAGCCAGAAGGAGTCAATGTTAAGGTTAGAACATTTTCTTAGGAGAATACATGGCGACACTGTCAAAGCTTTTGATAAAATCACATAATGTTAACAATGATTTTTTCTTATTATCCATATTTTTATTATTTTATCAGTTATCACAGTTAGAGCAGACTCGTTAGAAAGCTTAGGTCTAAAAACCATGCTGGCAGTTAGAGAGATACTTGTTATCTTCTAAGAAGGGTTTGAAAGCTGACTAGATACAATTTTCTAAAATCTTAGAGAGTACTGGTAAAAGAGAAATTGGGCGATGTTAGTACATTGTTGAAATCGCCTTCTTAAACAAAGGAATGACATGTGCATGTTTCCAGGCCAGGGGAAAATACACGATAACGATAGAAGTATTGATTATGCAAGTTAGGTAAAAGCCAATAATATATAAGGCATCCTTGATAAAACTTAAGCGATATCCCATCTGAGCCACAGAACGAGTATCTTTCAAAACTTTTATTGTTAATATCACAGTATTAGTGTCCACGGGCTTAGGTCTAAAATTCAATTTTTCACTCCCTCTATTACACTCTGTAATCAAGAGGTCCAACGAAGATAAGTGATTTTTCTGTAAAGTCTGTGGTTTGATCATAAGTTGTCTTTCCTACATTTGCAAAGAAATTATTAAAACATTCGGCTTCTCACTTACATTTTCGAATTCAAATGATTCATAGCCCCCACTTCTTTGTAGGGACTAATTCTTTAATAAGATTCCATATACTAGATGAATTCCCTTTTAGAATCATAGAATTTATTGACATAATATTCCTTTTTAGTTGTAGCAATACGAGATTTAAAATTTGCTTTCTTTCGTTAGTGTACTTTTGTGCAAAGAAATGTTAGACCTGTCTCTCCTCAATTTACTGCGAGTATCATCAGTTTCTTCATGGCCAGACGCAAATCGTCATTAAGCCAAGGTGTTTAAAGGTCTTTTAATTTCCCTTTGGTTACAAAGGGAGCACATTTGTCCAGACATTGGTAAAATATTATTAAAAATTTACTTGTAAGTAAAACATTGTCGGTGCTCATTATTTGATTAAGGTTTTGAGACTTTTCCATAAGTAAGTCACACAGATAATCCTTACTATATTACCCAGATGACCGAAAAGTTTTTATCTCTGGTTTTCGCTTAGGCTTACTAATTTTTACATAATACTGATGAGGGGCATGGTCTGATATTATTTCCGGAACAACAGATTTAGCTAAAAACAAGGTTTTGCTTTGTTGGAATTATCAAACTAGTAAAGCAACTGATGTGGGTGTCACCCTAGTGGCCTCTTCTATCAACTGTGTAAGTTTATTGCAATTGATTATACCACATTTTTTTTTTTTAGAAAATAAAATCATCATTAAATCACCTAATACATAAAACCCTTTCTTACTTACACATACTTGTCTAAAAACATCCTGAATATACTCAAAAGAAGCCACTGGGGGCCTTTGGGTGCCTGTAAAACACATCCAATGATAACGGCTGGCAACATATGGGCTCTGAACATCAGCCATAAGTCCCTACACCGGGTTGTTTAGGAAAGAGCTAGATCTATTACATTTGTTTTTAGTTGTTTGTTAACATAAATACATACACCTCCTCCACGTCCAGCATCACATCTAAAAACTGGTAAAACTAGGAATGTTAAATGTTCATCAGGAGTTCAGCACGTAGCCATGTCTCACTCACACACAACACATACAATATGTCTATCAGATATAAGAAGCTTAATTTCATCAAAATTAGACTGTAAGGACTGAGCGTTTTTAAGTTCAATAGTTATCAACTCCTTTCTAATATAACATACATCGGCAGATTCTTTTCTCGCCACACCCCTATCTACTGTAATAATTACATAATCGAGACTTATGTCCTAGGGCATGGCAAAAATTCACATCTGAGTTTGTGGTCATGCCTACAAGTTGACTGTTTGGGTTGAATTCCCCACAGTTGAAGCATCCTATTTTCGTTTTCTGATGTGTGTTAGAGTGGTCAACATTAGTGTAATGGGTGAAAAGATTCGCGTGGGGGTGAGGGTCGCGTCGCATCTGTGTTCTTCCCCAATGAGTATTCTGTGTTTCAATGCATGTAGTGGGTGAGTGGGTGCCCGCAACAGTGCTTCGCGGAATTTTGAATTTCCACAGTTGAAGACACTATTTTGTTTTATGATGTGTGTTAGAGTGGCCAACATTAGTGTTAGTGGGTGAAAAGACTCACGTGTGGTGGGGGGTCGCGTCGCGTCTGTGATCTTCCCCCCTGAGTATTTTGTTTCTCAATGTATGTAGTGGTGGGGGAGTGGGTGCCCGCAACAGTGTTTCGAGGCCTCGAGGAGTAACCTGATGGCCCCCCGGCGGGCGGTGGATGATAGGCACCCAGCTGGCCCGGTACTGTTGGGCCCGGGTTGGGCATAAGGCCGGGTGGGGGTGGTAGGCAGTAAATTTGGTAGAGCGTTTATGCCAAGGGGTTGGGGGTCGGGTGTGGGGGGTTGCCATGCTGATTGGCAGTTGTGAACTACCTTTTTGAGTAGTAGCTGTGAAAGGGCTGTGTCGGTTCGTTACCATGACTGGTGGTTGGTTCGAGTCAACATAATGGTTTGTTTTTTGGGGGGGGGATAGGGGCGGGGAAACACCCCGGCGTGAGGGTTGCCCATCGTGTCTTTTTTTGGTGGATGCATTCTTGTTTTGAATATCATGTGAAACATAGAGGTTTGTTTCTTAACAGTATTCCAATTTGGGAAACAAGATTAAATCCTGGACATTGTCTATCTATTTGGGGCACAAAAACTTAACTGCGCCTAGTCTGTTCAGGGTGAGGGATACGTTATCCTCATCCTCGCTAAAACAAAACATCTAAATCTCCAGTGCCAAGTCTGAACGTTGGAAACTGGGTTAATGACAGTCACCCGTTTTTTTCACACCATTTCAATAGTAGTTCGTTTAAACTTGTTTATCTTGACTTGGATTCCTGAGACATTGGCAATGGCACAAATTGACACACACACATCTTCATATTATTGTTCTTCACTTTTAGAGCACTAATCAATGAACCAAAATTATCTAAAAGCTATGAGGGGCTACGTCATCAAGTATGCATACAGCCCACCATATATCACGCACTCAGAAGGAATCCAGTTGAGTTTTTCTGTCACCCAACTTTGAGCAGGTCGATGTTTGCACCGGGAATAGTCCTTACTTTGCAGTTTTTGCTAAATCAGAGCTTAGTACTCTTTGCAAAATTAGTATCACCAATAGGAGATTGTTGTTAGGTGATGGAGGGTTGATTTATTTGTGCTGTTTACTGCTAGTGATATTTTGCTGCCTAATAAACTTACACGTTGTTTGCAGGGATTCAATGGTAGTATAAGCAATCTTAATTTCAGTGTTTAGCAGTTCGACCTCCCTATTTTTTGTTTTTAGTTTTGACATGATTGATTCAATGTCTTTGATAGTTTAGCACTTTGCCAGCTATATTTATTTGTATCAAATAAAAACATTAGTTGTGGGGAGTTACCTGCGTGGCATATAGGGATGGCTGAGGTATTGTGAAGTGACTGGAGATTGGGAAGTTGTCGTTGGCTCTGCCGGCTGCGAGGGGCTGTTCTCGAGTCGCCAGATGTCAAAAGGGTCAGCCGTAGGTCAGCTGGCGGTGTAGGGTTTTAACCACATGTCGTCGGGTTTGAAGAGGGGTCAACCCCCAGGTCGGCGTGCGGTGAAGGGGCTGGCTGCATGTCACCGTGCGGAGAGGGGGCTAGCTGCAGGTCCCCGGTCGAGCTGGGGCTACCTGGGAGGGAGGCAGGGGGTTTCTGTGGCTCAATGGGGGCTGGGCCTCGTCGTCGGGTGAAGGAGGTGCTGGCCGTGGTGCGTCATGTATTTGGTGTGGGTTGACATTTTTCCAGTAAACATGGTAATGAGTTTGGGTCTTGGTCGTCCAAATATTGGTAGCCCCATTTCACGGCACCGTTTCTGTAGATCTGGCTGCGTAAGTTAGTGTCGAGGAATTCCCTTGTTGGGTACTGTAAGGAGGGATGAGTAGTACCTGTTTGGCGGGTGTGGCATCGCTGGTGCAGGTTGGGGCAGCACCTGCGCGGACGGCACTGGCAAGCTGTTTTTCTAACATGTTTCTTTTTGAATCAACCTGATTTTTTGCCGTGCTCATGAACATGGATATTTCACTACTTCTTTGGCTTCGTGTGGATTGAAGAGTCTTCTGACACCGATTTATCATTCCTTGTTCCAATGTTATACATAGCCGCATGCGCAGTCTGGTTGAAAGTCTCACAGGTCCGCTCCACTAATGTGATATACCACTTACTGTACTATTTTATGAGATGAGTATTATTATTTTATGTTACTATTTAGAGAGAAGAGAGGACGAGGATCGAGAGAGAGAGAGCGAGAGAGAGAGAGATGAGGAGAGAGAGAGAGAGAGAGCGAGAGAGAGAGAGAGATGAGAGGGAGAGAGTGAGAGCGAGAGAGAGAGAGAGAGAGAGACGACGAGAGAGAAGAGAGAGAGAGAGAGAGAGAGAGAGCGAGAGATAGAGAGAGACGAGAGAGAGAGAAGAGATGAGAGAGAGAGAGAGAGGAAGATGAGAGAGAGGAGAGAGAGAGAGGGAGAGAGAGAGTATGAGAGAGATGAGAGAGAGATGATGAGAGAGAGAGAGAGAGAGAGGAGAGGAGAAGAGAGAGAGAGGAGGAGAGAGAGGAGGAGAGGGAGAGATGAGAGAGAGAGGGAGAGATGAGGAGAGAGTTGAGCGAGATGGAGAGGAGAGAGATGAGATGAGAGAGAGAGAGAGAGAGAGAGAGAAAATTATGATACAATTGTAATTATTAAATGTTTTAATAGTTTCTTGTAAATTTAGGGTTATATCATAAATAAAGGAATTTACCGTATGATAAGCTTTCTACCCTCTAAATGTGTTCTTTTCAATTAGTTAGATAGTTAATCAGGTAAATATAGTTTTTTCCTACAAATTGAAGTATACAATCTTTTTTTTTTTAGAATAATTTGCACCTATAAGGTAGCTACATACATTAAGCTAATAAATAGCGGAAGGTAAGAGGTATTTCTTGTGAGTATAACTGTATATTGCCAGCGGTTTTCATAGTTTCTGTGACACGTTAGGTATTTGCTATCGATGTTAAAGTAGTTTTACTTATCATATTGCTACTATCCATTAATGTTGTGTTTTCGTGATTTAAGCTAGTTATCAGTGAAGATAGATAGAGAGTAACAGGTTATTTTATTGTGGTATACGTATATTGCAAGCGTTTTTTACATAGTTCTGTAAAACTGTAGTATTATTGTATGTATACAAAGTAGTTTAGGATCATATTGCTATATACCCATAAATGTTAGTGTTCTCAATGATTTTAGCTAGTTATCGTGAATATGGTTTTTTTTTTCTCTACAAAGAAAGATATCCCTCTATTTCTGTAGCTAAATAATGTTTGATAATTTGCACAGCTAACATTAAAAAATGAATAGCTAAAATTTATGTATTTATCATGAATATTTAGATATCAATTTTAATCATAAAAACAGCGGCTTTTCAAGTGTTTTAGTATTTTTGAAAGGCCTAAAAAAATGTCGAAAATGAAACTAATTTCAGCCCTTTTTTGATAGAGAGATTCATAATGTGGTATTATAGAAGTTTTCGTTAGAAAAGGCTATGTAAACTACATTAAAGCTTCTTAAAAGGAGTTGAGGTATATATTTGTGCTACATTTGTACATTACAAGGGTATATCTTAAAACAAGCTATGGTAGGCTTTCTGACCCTGGTTTAAGATCTGAGACGTGCGCAGCACGTGCAGATCTTAAAACAAGCAAGGTTTATGGCTTTTCTGGCCCAGGTCAGATCTGAGACGTGCGCAGCACGTCTCAGAATTAAAACAATAGGGATGGCTTTCTGATCCAGGTTAAGATCTGAGACGTGCTGCGCAAGTCTGCAGATCTTAAACAAGTAGTAGGTTTTGACCAGGTTTTAAGATCTCAGACGTGCTGGAAATTTCATGCAATGCTTTGTGACTTATAGTTCGCGGGTTGCCGTGTATGAATTTTACGGTTTTTCATTTTCATGGACGAATATTCACATTTGTCGGGCCCATGACCGTTAAATATTTTGAGGAAACCTTCGGATTTACTATCTTTAGCAGTCAAATACAAAACGCCTCTACGACAACGGTTGGGAGTTATAGTAGGAAATACGTACGTTTTTTCCCGAATCCACAAATATTAATTAATGGGGAAATTAATATAGAATAACAATTATTTACACCGTAATTATATATAATTATACTGAAATCATTTGATGTATATATGTAAATTAAAAAAAAATAAGTTTTGGCTAAAAAATTACTATTTTTTGGCCCCTAAATTTGTTTTTTTGCTTTTCGACTAATACTATGACTAAAAAGAAAAATGCGTTAAATACTTTGTCCAATCGACGGAATATAGTTCAATGGCACATAATGTTTAGTCCTAGCAGCAACGTTCTAGAGGATTATATGTTTTTTTAGTTGTAAAAAAAAACTTTTATTTGTGGCTTTATTTATCATGAATTTTATTCCGCGATACCACTAGCTCGGCCATTAGAGCTGCATCTTTATGCTCAATTAATAATACTTTGTCCTTAGTTTATGTTTACATGTGATATTAATGAAATGTGATTTTCAAAAAATGTCCTGGATGTATGTAGCCTGCAGATTTTTGGGGAAAATAAATATATCCAAATTGGATGAAACTCGGGGTTATGGGGATTTACTGCTGGCGATCAGAATCTGTCTGCTTGCCGATATTTGATTCTAAAGCATATTCTTCCCCGCATGTAAGCTATTTCCACCCGATAAATGCATACAAAATTATCAATCTCCCACTAAAGTCATCACTGGAAAAATTACATAAATTAACAAGTAATTTAAACGGCCATTATGCACAATATTTTGCTGTTTTGTACTGTATATATGTAAATAAAAAAATTCCCTTTTTCTTAATGCAATAATTCCTCTAAATTTTTGGCCTCATTGGTTTTTGGCATTACGACTAAAATATTGAGTCTAAAGGAAAATAGCTCAAATACTTTTGGTTCAATTCGACGAGATCTACGTAATGGCAGGTTCGTCTCGTCTTACATGTCACGTTCTCGAGATATTTTGTTTATTGGTTTTAGAAAACCGTGTAGAAGTGAAGCCGAAGAGCCCAAAAAAAAGGGGAGAAAAAACTAAAAAAGGAGAAGTAGAGTAGTAGTTATTAAGTTTTTGTTTTTACAGTAATCGCCAGACCATTTTTTCTTTGCCTAATTATGTTACTGTTCTTTCAAATACATAATCCACAACAAATAATTAATGTCCACGCCTATTCCCTTAAAACCATTGTCTTTTGTAAAAAACAGCGCGGGAAAAAACAACAGCCCTAATTTCAGCCAGGCGGGGAAACTTGCTGTGTGACGTGACATTAGGCAGCCTTCCCAGGCCGGCCATGATACAAAAATACACGTAGACTCAGAAAAATCATATAGTACTTGAAGAATTTTGGGGTTGTGATATATATTTTTTTGGCAATTTGGCATATACATGCATTCCTGTATGGGTGCAGCACGAAAGCTGTGCTTCCCGAAAGCGTAGCACTCATTCCAAGCTAAACAGCGAAGATATGTGTGTGCAGACGTGTGGAGCGGCGAGGAGTAGCGGGCGGTGTGAGCAGATTGTCAAGCTGAGCGAGACAATCTGACACACCGCTAGGCTATCCCCGTTTGCTCCACACGTCTGCAACATATATATTCGCCGTAAGCTTGGAAAATGAGTGCTCAAACTCTCGGGAAAGGCCCCAGCTTTCTTGCTGCACCCATACAGATGCAAGTAGTATATGCCAAATTGCAAAAAAAAATATATATAAGGAACACCCTAAATTCTACAAGTACTAATATGTTTTCTGAGTCTTACGTGTATTTGTATCAGGGCCGGCCTGGGCCTGGGAGGCTCCTAACGTCACGCACCGAGTCCGTGGTCTGCTTGTCGCCAGGCGCGTTTGGAGCTCGGGGAATTAATTTTGAATGCGGATCATTTAAAAAACGAGTGACTGGATGCAAAAAAGTGACCAGCATATTGCGATATACTCGATATGGCTATATGTTTACTGCATTAAATCAGGAATGATGAAATGGTCTGGACGATTTACTTTAAAGGTGTCAATACATCTTGGTTGGTTAAACGATGGTTATCAAAATATTTCTATTTTAGGATTATTGTAAGGAGTTAATTAAGTTATCAACAATCATTGGGGGCATACGCCGGGGGGCATGGCGCCTGGCCACCTACGACACGCCACTCCGGGGGTTTAGGTTATAATTCATTTCGTGATATATTGATCTATTGAATTTAATACATAAAAAGGGGAATGTGCCCGACATCATGTATATTTAGTTAGTTTAATTAGAAATAATTTAGGCTGGATAATTTAGTGTTATATTTTGTTAGTGTTTAAGTAGTAATAATTTAGGCTGGATTAATTTTGTGTTATATTTAGGTATTTAGTTTATAGTAGTATAAGTTAGGCTGGATTAAATTTAGTGTTATATTTGTAGTGTTTAAGTCTAGTAATAAGTTAGGCTGGATAAGTTTGTGTTATATTTAGGTAGTTAGTTTCAAGTAGTATAAGTTAGGCTGGATTAATTAGTGTATATTACTAGATTTAAATTACGTTGATAGCATTCAAAATTATGATGGGCTAAGGCTGATGGTAAACGTATAGTGCCAATTGGTCTTCAATGTGCATAAATAAGTTAATATTATACATTAACATTTGTAACCATGGTTACCGACACCTTCCTAATGCAAATTGAGTGTGTAATATAGTATTAAGGATAGGATACTATATATGTAGGGTATTTAAATTCCAGTAAATTGTTTTTAAGCAGGGACGGCTCAGGCTATTGTACAGCAAGTACAAACTAGTCCCTTACAAAATAAGCATATTATAAGGTAGTATTAGTTCATGGTAATGTTTCGCGTATATGTATTAAAAAACATAATATCTCATGAATTGATGATAGCTTTTACATGATATTATTTATTTTATGATTACAATACATCATACAGTGGCTGTAGGCAGACCTCCAGGGGTTGGTGTGTGTAGGCCCTGAAGGTTACATTTGAGGGCTGTGGGGTTGGCCCTTGGCCTGTGGTGGCGCAGCCAGAATTTGTTATAGTTACGCCGGATTAGAGGCTCATGCCGCACGGGTCCTCGAGCACTCGCAATCTCAAAGGTAGAGTTAATGCGGCCAGCATGGGAGTGTTCCTAGGCCCCTCAACGGTTGCCAACAGATTTGGTTCCTGGTGGGCTGAACTTCGTACACCGAGCTTGCCATTCCAAACGCTAACACATCGGCCACCGTTTCCCCCGCGATAGGGCGTGATGAGCATATTTTGTAGCCTATTTGTAACCTGCGCAGATACTCAGATATTATAAGACATGGGAAGCTAGTACAACAGTATGTTAATCGGTCGGAGAAATTGTTAGGTAAAAAAAACTAATCAAATATTTACCAATTTTAAGATATATCCTCAGTGGAACAATACAAATAAGCAAATATATACTTTACCAAATTGGAAATGGGTTTTTAGATTCATCAAGCTATTCATTCTTAAAATGTTCATTACAATATTGCTGTTAACTTAAAAGCATGCATCTTGTTAGATATACCCAACATGTTACCAGATCTATTATACTGACTTGGTGTATACACACATAGACATAAAACTAAGAAAAGAATACTGCGTTAGTGATAATTATTATAAATGAAGTGCAGTTATTTAATTTACAAGTACTGTGTGTAATCAAAAAGAGGAAAAAGGTGGAGAGTGTGATGACAAGTGTGAAGGTGATTGAACAATGACAGGGGGCTAAGTGGCACGCCAGTATGCTGGTTACAGGGAAGACAATAGATGGCAGAAGATGACTTACATAAAAGTTTTGTGGCTAGCATGTAGCATATTGGGCACTGTCTCTTGCTACAGCAGAAGGGTTTAAAAGGGTCTTCGTGTGTACAGGGTTTTGTGTTGGATTCAGCAGCAGGTAGTGAGGAGGGAACAACCAGCCCTCAGGAAACCAAAGGCCAACCATTATGATACAGTACAACAGCTACAATTATGTCTGGTCATACGTGCCAATTCTACTCCAGTTTCAAGAAACATTGAAATCTGTTCTAGGAATGCAAAGAAATTTTCAACACAACCCTAGTTTTGAAGAGTATTTTGTTATAATTAATCTGAGGACCTGTTCAAATGTACCGAATTCTTGTAAGGAACCATGATCCACGTTTGCAATGTATATGCAGAATCACCATTAAATGCATATCTGCATTTGGAAAATAATCATTTATTGAAATGAGGTCACTGCTTGGCCTAGGTAGATAAAGCTTAAGCACCACTGGTCATGGATCACGCCTGGAAACCCGGCGTAGCCATATTAGGTCTATTTTTGTTTGTATCACACACAGCTAACAAAATCATGCGTGTGTCATGTTTCTATCTAGGTAATCATTGTGTTCAGCAAGAGGGGAAATTCTTATATGTGTGCCATCAATGGCTCCCAAGGACTCAGGAAAATCCAGCTATGGTCCTGAAGGCACGTCTGTCTATTGCAAATATGCGGGCCCCTAATTAATCCTCTTTGAAATTGTTGCAGATCTTGGAAAGTTTAATAAAAAATCTACTGCCCACTTATCATGGATATGCTGAACTGGGAGGGAGAAGCAGCCGAAGTGGGTTTTATTAGCCAGGTACCCTATTGTATTAATATACACTCTCTGTGAGAAATTTCTTCTCTTTCCTCTCTATATGTGTTTCATCCTGTTGATTCTGGAGGAGGCTAACACAAGTAAATCGAAGGCAGGTCTTTACAATCTTATGTGCTGAAGAAGAAAGATCATCCATGGAATCCAGAAGCTTCATGAATGTGGTTGTGTGCGTTCAAGGATTCTAGAAGAAAGAAAAAAAAATGATATAAAAAAAGACAACAGAAACGAAGCACAACAACACACAAACGAAATATATGGCCCAAGAAGAGGGATGAAAATCCGATGTAGTATATTTGATATATTTTGGTGTCAACATGGTAAAAAAAAATTGACTTAAAGAATGTTGTGCTTGCAAAGGACTGTTTACCACACCATACGATGTAACAATAATTGTAGATACTGTGTAAAAGGAAAACATAATATAGTGTTAAAGTAGGTAAAGTTTGTCATATCCGAAATCGTTGAAAATGCATAATTTTCTGTTTCAAAAAATTCAGTATCAAAGTCATTTGTTATGGAGGGGGGGATAGCTGAAAAATGATGCATTTCCCACATTCTTAAATTGATCACATTCTGTAAAACACATCAAAATAAAGCTGAAAAGAGTATTTGACTCGTACTCAATTAGTGGTGGTAAAAGTACCAATGACCCTATTGGTTTTATCCCTGGGAATGCAGAAACACGGGTAGGAAGCTGATAAATGTATATATGGGTAATGTATTATCACGATTAAGAAACTAGAACTGTCGTATTCGACGAAATAGGAACACACGCCAAGGGTGATTCATTTATTGGACATACTCGTGAACGACGACGGGAGAGTTTAGAGGTAGTAACCTATTTCTGCACATTACAACTTCGATCACTGGCCTCCCCTTACAAATTTGTTTTTACTTCTAGAGGATATTCGGCTACATAATGTTCTAATCAAAGCCAAACCATTCACAGTCACAGACTGGGTGATATGTTGTAACTATCGCCATGCTAATTGGTACCTTTTTACCTCAACCTCACACAATAACTTCAAATATCTGCCAAAGATGCCAGCAGTGGATGGAACGGTACATAATATCTTCCTCCATCACTAGAATCGTTCCATCATTGGCGAGAAATAGACCAGGACACGGCAGGAATTAAGCTTCACATTCCTCTCTGCCTGTGCCATCTTGGTTTGTGTAAACAAAAAACGGGGTTTTTGCGTTCCATTTGTGACACGCGAACCCAAAACCCTGAACCAGAACCCAACCCTGAACTGAAAGAACGGGTCCTGCAACTTGGGCACAAATGGAAGTAGCATTAATGTAATATAAAATATCATACTTGCTGGTCTGCAAAATTATGTGTTTTGGGCATTTCCTTCGAAACTATTGACCTAAAAAGAAAATAAGACATAAAAAAGATTATGTCCAGTTTGGGACGCGATGTATGAATAGAAACAATCCGTTTTTAGTCCTAACTTGTCACGTTCTCGAGTTGTATTCGTTTTTCTATATTTTCTAAAACATGATTTGTGGCCTTAATCGTATGCATGATTGTTAATTCAGGGTCTACCATGGGACGGCCCCGTCAAGAGATTCATCTTCTTATTTTCCATACGGTTTTGTCCTACGTTTATATACTGAGATATAATGAAAATGTGGATTTTCAAAAACAATTTACTGGCCTTAGCTGCAGATTGCGGTGTAAATAAATACCTCCGAGTTCGAGAGAAACGAAGTTTATAGTGCGATCCACGAATATGGTCTTCGTTGTTCCTATATTGCTCTAAACGTCTCTTTTTTGTCCCTCTGTAAGCTTATTTTCACTCTAAATGCATACAAACATGATTATATATCCAAAATATCATCAATGGGAAATTACATTGAAATAGCAAGTATTCACACTGTCTTATACACACTTATTACTGAGAGCATTCCACGCACATATGTTAACATATATATATATATATATATATATAATATATATATACTATATATTAGATTATATAATATATTATTATATATATATATATATATATATATATATATATATTATATATATGTTGATTTTCTTGTTTGATTCATCATGATGGTTCAGTGTGACAGAGACACTCGGTAACTTGGGGTTGTTATGCGCAACGTTCGCCAAGGCACTTGGCATCATCAGACTAAAAAATAGTTAAATTTAATATAGTGTAATGCTAAAAAGCGAACCATATACAAAATTTATTCTAAGCAACAATAAAATCTTCCTTATTTTCTAAAATTCATAACTAATAAATAAAATATAATTTGTACTTAACGGACCTTGGGGGTGTATGCGTCTGAGTGGTAGAGGACTGAATGAACACTAGTTTTGTGGTGACATTTCAGCTTGTGTGGGGCGATCGAACCCGGAGAGCGGGCAATCGAAACATGGTAGTCATTTGAGTCTCGTAGTTGTTGTGAATGATGGTAATAGATCAGGGGACAAGGGCGTGATGTGTATAGATTCTAATAAATTAGTGTCACTAGGGTTTAGTGTGCCTTGGATAGGATACTAAAGCCCATTCATAAAAAGGGTGTCTAAATCATGTAGTGTGGCGATTGCAGATTGCGAAGGTGAAGAAATGGGTCGACCAGTACGTGCAGAAACACCTTTATGACACCTTAGGCTTTCTAACACTAACAGGCTTTTTTTAAAACACCTTAGGCTTTCTGAGCTAAAGTGTTTTTTGCACGTACTGGTCGACCATTTCTTCACCTTCGCAATCTGCAATCCGCTCACACTCACATGATTTAGATCACCCTTTTTCTATGAATGACTTTAGTATCCTATCCAAGGCACACTACCCTAGTGACACTAAATTATTAGAAGCTATACACATCAAGCACTTGTCCCCTGATTTTAAATAACCAAGTCATTTCAAAACAACTACATATACTCAAATGACTACCACTGTTTCGATTGCCCGACTCTCGGTTCGATCGCCCCACACAAGCTGAAATGTCACCCAAAACTAGTGTTCATTCAGTCCTCTACCAACTCAGACAGCATACACACCAAGGTCCGTTAAGTACAAATTTATTTTATTTATTAGTTAGAAATTTTAAAAAATATAGGAATATTTTATTGTTTCTTAGAATAAATTTTTAGATTTTCGCTTTTTAGCATTACAATATATTAAATTTTTTAACTATTTTTAGCCTGATGATCCCAAGTGCCTTGGCGAAACTTTTGCGCATAAAAAACCCCAAGTATACCGAGTGTCCTCTGTCACCCTGAAACATCATGATTATATATATATATATATATATTATATATATATATATATATATATATATTGTCTAAAACATTCTGCATATTTTTTGCAGATACGTCCCCCCAACACAGTACTGCGTTGGCTTGATCGGTGTGGGGTTGTACGTAAATGCAAAAAATTACATATATGCAGTAGCAAGCGATGAGGTTTGTGTTTTAAATAGGAAATACATTAAACACTGATCAATTTAGGGTTGTAGACGCTGGTGGACGCTAGTGATCGCTTTTTGGTGTTTACTAAACAGCGTCCACTAGCGTCCACTAGCGTCTGCAACCCTAAATTGATCACTGTTTAATGTATTTCCTATTTAAAACACATCCTCATCGCCATTTACAGCATATCTGTGATTTTCCTAACATCTCGATTTGCACAAAATAAGAGAGCACAGGACATATAAATATGTTATGGATTTTGCGTCCACAAATAACAGTACAGTCGCCAGGACAACTTTTTTTTCTTTTTACAGACTGTTGGGGCGTTTAATACTTACATTTCTACATGCATGATTTCAGGAAAGTTAGAAAGGGCTATCTGGAGAGCCTGTGTCATTTTGTGTCTTCATCTGTGTCATAGTATGGCTATAAATATAAAAATGACAAAAATATCACCAGAGTGGCCACCAACAAAAAAGTCGCCATCAAGTATTTATTTACTGAGTGTCCTCCCTACGTCGTCGTCCCCCGAAAAAAAAAACGCGTAGTGAAATTTGAAACCGTATATACTCGCAGATACAAGTATAAAAGAACGCTGAAACAGGGTAGATTATACAGTCGTGATAATACACTACTGTGTATCATCTTCAGTGGCACATAAAAATCAGTAGTAATGCTATAATTCGTAATATATGGCGCCTGGCGACATTATTCTTTCTCCTTTCTCTCTCTCTCTCCTCTTTCTCTTCTCTCTCTCTCTCTCTCTCTCTCTCTCTCTCTCTCTCTCTCTCTCTCGCTCTCGCTCTCGCTCTCGCTCTCGCTCTCGCTCTCGCTCTCGCTCTCGCTCTCGCTCTCGCTCTCGCTCTCGCTCTCGCTCTCGCTCTCGCTCTCGCTCTCTCTCTCTCCTCTCTCTCTCTCTCTCTCTCTCTCTCTCTCTCTCTCGCTCTCGCTCTCGCTCTCGCTCTCGCTCTCGCTCTCGCTCTCGCTCTCGCTCTCGCTCTCGCTCTCGCTCTCGCTCTCTCTTTCTCGCTCTCTCTCTCTCTTTAATCTAATCCTTGCCGCATTATTCTGCCTGAATTGTGTCAGAGCAGGGAGCCCATTAATCTCATTTTATAAGTTTACAGTACTTAAAATAGCAGTTTCTAACGAAAACAATTATAATACCACATTTTCTAGCTAAAATTATTGAAAACACTACATTTTATGGGTATATAGCAATATGATAAGTAAAACTACTTGAATGTATATACAATATCACTACAGTTTACAAAAACTATGAAAAACGCATGCATTATGCCGTTATATCACAAAAAATAACCTCTTAATTCCTAATTTTATTAGTATAATGTATGTAGCTACTTATTGGTGTAAATTAATCAAAAAAAAGGCTTGTATACTTATTTACAATTTTTTTTTTTATAAAACATTGCAAAATATTTACATCAGACGGTAATCTAATAATCCTACCTACCTTAGTATCATCCTCAAACTGGCTGATATAACTGCTAATCCCACTATCCAAGTCGTTGAAGCAAATCAAAAATAGTAATGGACCCAAAACAGACCCAGAAAAGGACGAAAATAAAGAGAAAGGAGAGAAGTAAGGAAGGGAACAAAGGCAAGATTAGGTTAAGAGAGAATGATACAGGTGTTTGGAGTGTGGCGACTGAGATAGCGGCCAGGCGGGCGAAGGCAAGGCTGATAATTATTGTTGGACAGGGTTGGACTCAAACCCATGAGCTTACCTTCAGATGATAGGGCAGCTTGGAGTTAGATAGACCAGCACTGTACCACTGAACCACGGAGACCTGAAAACTATCTAGGGTCAAAACGTGTATTTGAACACGTCAACCGAAAACCGTTTCCCGAACTAACTTTTTTACCTCACCAAAACTACTTAAAGTGTACCGGTAACATACAAAGTATACCAATACTACTACTACTACTACTTTTTTTTTACTTTTTTTTTATTTTTTTTATTACAGATACCTCCACCGCTTGTTTATTGCGGACTCCATTAACGGGAGGCCAGTGCCCCAACTCTGATCGCTACTGACTGTGGCATCCAACCATGGGGAAACTACTACTTTTTCCACTACTTACTCCCCTCTCTCCGTCATCTACACTAATTGCCGCTCTCCCCCTACGTGGCCTGGTAGTTCAGGCCATCTAAATCGATGGTTGTGGGGGCGGAGTATCTAGTACCCCTGAGACTAGGAGGGCAGACCTGAGCAGGGAGAAGGAGAGACGGCACCTCATCCAAAGGCTACAACGTGGCCCCTTGGCTGGTGCTTCTTTTCTGCCATTACTCTGCTAGCCCTTGAATAGAAGCACTTGGCCTTGGGGCCCATCCCGCCTGACGTAGTGAAAACCAGGGGTGTGAAGCTGCCGTGGTCGACATTCCGGATCTCCGGATTCTATCTCCATAGCTCCTGATTTTTTCCCGTTCATTCTTTTGGTTTAGCAGCTTCCAGTGGGATCCTCTGGTAGCGGGCCCGGCATTGGATCGAAGATTCTGATGTCCATGAACGCTCTCTGTCCTCTGGTCCAGAACCACGAGCACTTACGTCCACTCGGCCTCGTTTGTGGTGTTGGCCCGTCCTGTACTGCACGTGTTCGCCATTCAGGGGGAGGAGAGTTGGTTCGGTGGTGACGTCGCGGCAATACCTCCCTGAGCATGCTGGCCGTCAAATCTCTCACCTCATCGTGTCTGATGCACACGAATCCCCCCTTTTTACATGTCATTGTATGGTCGACGCTGTTTGGATCTCCACATACACAGGTTTTGGGTAGCCCCTCCACTGCCACCCCATACCTCAGAGCAACGGCATCTACGAATTCTTGTTTATTGAGGCTGAAGCCTTTAGCTCTGATAGGCAAGCATGTTAGCCAGTTGGACGCTCCCGTTTCCTGTGCAATGGGAATTATCTTCACGGTTTCGATTGGCATGACGTTTTTTTAGGTGTTGCAATCTTTCCACTTGTGCATTCTGTCTGTTTTTAGACATGGTTTTCTTTAGCCCCAAAGGGACCGCATTCTGGTCATTTTCTCCCTTTGCGTCTTGAGCTATGATTTTTTCGGTGAGGGACCTGGTGAGGTGGATGGGGTCTCGGTTTTCTTTTTTAGCCATTTTTTCAGGGACGTGATCCCCATCCCACCCAGTCTTGGTGGAAGTGACAGCAGCTCCCTCACGTCATTTCCTATGACGAAATTAGTTTTTTAAAAGTGCTGGTAGGAAGTTTCCCCGATGGATTCTTCCAAAGGTCTGAGGAGATGGCTGATGCCTGGGATGCTGCGCTTGACGAGCTCCATCGATGTTGTAGGGCCCTGTGTTGAATGCTGAGTAGCTGCGTGTGGTTCTGTCTTGGCTATGTCGGACAAGACGCCCCCTCTTTTACCACTCTGATACTTTCTCCTCCACATATTTCTGTTTGAATTACGGTGTTCCAACACAGCTCCCAATGCCGCTGCCCGTCCTTTGTCACAGTGACTCCCCTGGGCCCTGAAAAGTCGCATTCCAATTTCATAATGTTCAGGTTTTTACGATGAGGATGGACTTGGTGGCGTTGGGGGTGTGTATCCTATAGTAGGGCCTTCTTCTTCACTAAAATCCCACCACTTCCTTAGTTCTGAGATTTTCCCGGCCCCTGTTAGGTCGTCCGCATATGCCACTTGCTTCACCTGTGTCTTTTCATATGAAATCCTCCTCTTGAAGCACTGATAGGCCAATGGCGTACATTGCCCATGGCTACTGGGTCACCTTGTGTTGTTCCCTCCCTTGATTTCAAAATTTTAACAATGCTATTTTTTCTATTATCTCTTATGAACATGTCTGAGGGTCTCTGTATGTGTTTTCCACATATGTCGCGAGTGGGGACACTTCATTCGAATGTTGTGGAGCATTGTCGTCTGTTTATTGTGTTGAAGGCATTTTTTGCGTCCACTAATATTACCGCTTCAACATCTTCCTGACCAAAGATCGTCCTCATGGCGTGGATGGGCCGCTTCCCCACCTGCCTGCTGTCCACACACACCTGTAGGTTTCCCGCCGCTCTTCTTACATCCTCCTTCACCACCGCCATGATGCTTTCCCTATAATCCCGGGGGAGGACTTCCCCAACGCCGATAGGCCTGCCCCTGGCTTCTTGTCAAGGGGGATAAAGGGGGCAAGCAGTCAGGGCGCCAACATGTCGGCATTTGGTGGCGGCAAGTTTTCTCGCTAGTGGTTGCTAGGACGCTGCACAAGTCACCAGCGGCACTGCCCCATTGAGTGCTGCTCAGCAGGCGACGCCACCCTCTTGCATCCATGCCTGAGGGACCCCGCTGCCTTTTGTCTGGAGAGCTTTTTTTCCATACCAACTCTCCTGTAATCATCTCATAGATGAACTGTTTGAGATTTGGGAGGCCCCTCTGTCTTAGTCCCTCCGAATTGCTGGGTTGAGGATGTTTTTCCTCCAACAATTTGATAGTTTTCCTCGGTGAATGGCCACACACCGGCCGTTCTGATCTTCATCCAGAGACCGGAGTGCGATGAAACGTTGTCTTGTCTCATCTTATCCGCAAAGCCACGTGCCCTTTTCATCGTTTTTTTTTTTGGGGGGGGGAAGTCTTGGGAGTCTTTTCTGTAAGACTCTCGCTTCCTCAAGGAGCTCCTCGAATTTATTTTTTTCCCAAAGTTCAACTCTTCTTGTGAGTGCTGTCACATTGTGTTTGTCTTGGCCTTTTGATGTGTCTTCTGGAGGAAGAGTTTAGGAAGAAGGAAGAGGACTTTCCAGTGCATTGGGGCAAAGGGCGTGTCTAAGTTTATTCGTTTATAAGGCAGACCATTACTTTGATTAGTTTGGTCATGGCTGTACATTTTGGTGGCTCAAAATGATTATTGGCAGACACCCATTATCTCAAGGTATGTGTTATCTACCCCTCTTGTTTTCTTCTTCCGTTTGACCTTTCCGAAGAGTTCCCTCTTCATTTTCCTCCACATCAAAGTTCGGTTTGGGTACATCATGTGGCGGTGGGGGCGTGCGCGGTGACGATACCGGTGTTAGTGCTATCGGGCTTTCTGGCATTTCATTGTCCCTCTGTCTTCCTCTTGTTGATCTTCTTCCCGGAGCTCCAGGTTGTCGCCCGCCTCTTCTTCTTCCCTCTCCGTGCCCTGTTCCCGTCTGCTGGGGTTTTGACACTCATTTCCGTTATTGCAGTTGACACCCCTTGTATTTAGTTTAGCACATTTACAATTAAGACATTTTGTGTTCCCGCCTCGTACATACACAGCTCGTCTTGGAGTTTGAGAGCTTGACATTTTATAATATCTCCATGTTTTTCATTTTATTATTAACACTATGCTAAGTCGGGGCGAGAGAGAGAGAGAAGGGGAGAGGAGAGAGAGAGAGAGAGAGAGAGAGAGGAGAGAGAGAGAGAGAGAGAGAGAGAGAGAGAGAGAGAGAGAGAGAGAGAGAGAGAGAGAGAGAGAGAGAAGAGAGAGAGAGAGAGAGAGAGAGAAAAAAGGATGGAGAAGGGGAAGGGGGAGGGGCAGGGTACGGGAAAAGGAAATGACATTTGAGGGAAATGAAAGGCGGGAAAGGGAGAGGGGGGAGGGAAGAAGAAGGAGGGAGAGGAGGAGAGAGAGAGAGATAAGAGAGAGAGACAGAGAGATAGAAAGAAAGAGCAATGGTTATTTATAGAAACACGTATATCCAATTTTGGAAGCTACCAAATTTAGTTGATACAATGATATCTCAACATCAATACCATCAGCAAAAACGACACACCTTCTATTTAGATTACACATTAACAATTAAAACAATTTGTGTTCCGCCTCGTACATACACAGCATCGTCCTGGAGTTTGAGAGCTTGCATTTTAAAAATATTTCCATGTTTTTCATTTTATTATTTACACTATCTAAGTCGAGGGCGGGGGGGAGAGAGGGGAGAAGAGAGAGAGAGAGAGAGGAGAAGAGAGAGAGAGAGAGGGGAGAGAAGAGAGAGAGAGAAAAGAGAGAGAGAGAGGAGAGGAGAGAGAGAGAAGAGAGGAGAGAGAGAGAGAGAAAAGAGAGAGAGAGAGAGGAGAGAGAGAGAGAGAGAGAGAGAAAAGGATGGAGAAGGGGAGAGGGGGAGGGGCAGGGTACGGAAAGGAAATGACATTTGAGGAAGTAAAAGGGCGGGAAAGGGAGGGGGGTGGGGAAGGAAGAAGAGGGGAGAGGAGGGGAGAGGGAGAGAGATAAAGAGAGAGAGATAGAGGGAAAGAGCAATGGTTATTTATAGAAACACGTATATCCAATTTTGGAAGCTACACAAATATTAGTTGATACAATGATATCATCAACATCAATACCATCAGCAATAACGGCGTGGTGACGTGCCGCAGTGCTTGTCACTTGTCAGATAGGGAGGCAAAGGGGCAGCAATAATGGCGTGGTGGGCGTGCCGCAGTGCTTGTCCCCTTGTCAGATAGGGAGGCAGGGTCAGCAATAACGGCGTGGTGACGTGCCCCAGTGCTGTCACTTGTCAGACAGGAGGCAGGGTCAGCAATACGGCGTGGTGACGTGCCGCAATGCTTGTCACTTGTCAGATAGGGAGGCAGGGTCACAATAACGGCGTGGTGACGTGCCGCAGTGCTTGTCACTTGTCAGACAGGAGGCAGGGTCAGCAATAACGGCGTGGTGACGTGCCGCAATGCTTGTCACTTGTCAGATAGGGAGGCAGGGTCAGCAATAACGGCGTGGTGACGTGCCGCAGTGCTTGTCAATTGTCAGATAGGGAGGCAGGGTCTGCAATAACGGCGTGGTGACGTGCCGCAGTGCTTGTCACTTGTCAGATAGGGAGGCAGGGTCAGCAATAATGGGGTGGTGACGTGCCGCAATGCTTGTCACTTGTCAGATAGGGAGGCAGGGTCAGCAATAACGGCGTGGTGACGTGCCGCAGTGCTTGTCACTTGTCAGATAGGGAGGCAGGGAGGGAGGGGGAGGGAGTACTGTCTTTGCACACGGGAGGCTGGTCGGTGTTATTTCACCCAGAGTTGAGTTCTCTCTGCATATCCTCCAGGAAGCTGGGACAGTACCAAAGTGAGAGAAAGGGAGGAAAAAATGGAAAAAAGAACAGCGATGGCAGAAAAAAACAAAAAGTGGTGGGTGGGTTGATGTGTATGTGTGGCGCGCGGGGTCACTGTATCGGTGTTGATAGGTGACTATCGGGGTTGACCGGTGACTACTACTACTACTACTACTACTACTACTACTACTACTACTATTACTACTACTACTACTACTACTACTAGTAGTACTACTACTACTATCACAATAACCTTTTAACCTTCACGCAACTGCGTGCGTGCGTGCGTGCGTGCGTGCGTGCGTGCGTGCGTGCGTGCGTGCGTGCGTGCGTGCGTGCGTGCGTGCGTGCGTGTGTGTGTGCGTGTGTGCGTGTGTGTGTAAACCTGTAACACACACACACGAATGTGTAGATGACAAGAGTAGGGCACATAAAGAGAGAGAGAGAGAGAGAGAGAGAGAGAGAGAGAGAGAGAGAGAGAGAGAGAGAGAGAGAGGAGAGAGAGAGAGAGAGAGAGAGAGAGAGAGAGAGAGAGAGAGAGAGGAGAGAGAGAGAGAGAGGATGAGAGAGAGAGAGAGAGAGAGAGAGAGAGAGAGAGAGAGAGAGAGAGAGAGAGAGAGAGAGAGAGAGAGAGAGAGATAGAGAATTTGTGATACAATTGTATATTATAAATGTTTTTCATAGTTTCTTGTAAATTTTAGTGTTATATCATAAATAACAGGAATTTACCGTATGATAATGCTTTATACCCTCGAAATGTGTTCTTTTCAATTAGATTAGCTAGTTATCGGTTAAGTATAGCTTTTTTCCTAAAAATTTGAAGTATACAATAATTTTTTTAAAATACTTTGCACCTGTAAGTAGTTACATTACAGTAAGCTAATAAATAGGGGGAATAAGAGGTTATTATTGTGATATAACGGTATATTGCAAGCGTTTTTCATAGTTCTTGTAAACTGTAGTGTTATTGTATATATAAAAGAATTTACTTATCATTTTGTATATACCCATAAAATGTAGTGTTTTCAATGATTTTAGCTAGTTATCTGTGAAGAGTTTTTTTTCTCTACAAATTAAAGTATATCCCTCTATTTCTGTAGCTAAATAGCTTTTGATATTTGCTACAACTACATTTAAAAAATTAATAACTAAAAATCTGTATTTATCATGAAATTTAAGTTTCAATTTTAATCATAAAAACAGCGTTTTTTCAAGTGTTTTAATGTATTTTTGAAGGGCTAAAAAATGTCGAAAATTGACATTATTCAGCCCCTTTTTTGATAGAGAAACTCATATTGTGGTATTATAGATGTTTTCGTTAGAAACTGCTATTTTTAACTACTGTAAGCTTATAAAAGGAGTTTGAGGCTATATATTGTGCTACAATTGTATATTACAAGTATTTTTCATAGTTTCTTGTAAATTGTAGTATTATATCATAAATAATAGGAATTTACCTTATGATAATGCTTTATACCCTCAAAATGTGTTCTTTTCAATGATTTTAGCTAGTTATCGGTTAAATATAGCTTTTTTCCTACAAATTGAAGTATACAATTCTCTTTTTAGAATAATTTGCACCAATAAGTAGCTTACATTACATTAAGCTAATAAATAGAAGAGTAAGCGGTTATTTATTGTGATATAACGGTATATTGCAAACTTTTTTCATAGTTTCTTGTATACTGTAGTGTTATTGTATATATACAAGTAGTTTTACTTGTCATATTGCTATATACCCATAAAATGTAGGGTATTCAATGAATTATCCTAGTTATCAGTGAAGAGTTTTTTTTCTTCTACAAATTGAAGTATATTCTTTTTTATCTGTAGCTAAATAGCTTTTGATATTTGCTACAACTACATTTTACAAAATTAATAGCTAAAAATATGTATTTATCATGAAATTTAAGTATCAATTTTACTCCTAAAAACTACGTTTTTGCTAGTGATTTAATGTATTTTTGAAGGGCTAACAAATGTCGAAAATGGACATCATTCATCCCTTTTTTTGATAGAGAAACTCATAATGTGGTATTATAGCTGTGTTCTTTAGAAAATGCTATTTTAAACTACTGTAAGCTTATAAAAGGAGTTTGAGGCTATATATTGTGATACAATTGTATATTACAGGTGTTTTTCATATTTTCTTGTAAATTGTGGTGTTATATCATAAATAAAAGGAATTTACCTTATGATAATGCTTTATACCCTCAAATTTGTTCTTTTCAATGATTTTAGCTAGTTGTTGGTGAAATATAGCTTTTCTCCTTGAAATTGAGGTATACAATCCTTTTTTTTAGAATAATTTGCACATTTAAGTAGCTTACATTACATTAAGCTAATAAATAGAAGAGTAAGAGGTTATTTATTTTGATTTAACGGTATATTGCAAGTGTTTTTCATAGTTTCTTGTAAACTGTAGTGTTATTGTATATATACAAGTAGTTTTCCTTATCATATTGCTATATACCCATAAAATGTAGTGTTTTCAAAGATTTTAGCTAGTTATCAGTCACGAATAAATAGAGGAGTAAGAGGTTATTTATTTTGGTATAACGGTATATTGCAAGCGTTTTTCATAGTTTCTTGTAAACTGTAGTGTTATTGTATTTATACATGTAGTTTTACTTATCATATTGCTATATAGGACGTTTTCGCGGTGGGTCCATATTTGGAATTATTCATTAGACTATTAGACTATCTATGACTGTGCCAAATTTCATGCTTGTACGTATAAACCACAATTGTTACACCTATCTGCCTAACTATATGCAGTTTATGATGATACTTCAGGAATGACCCTACCTTTCCTGACCCTTTATTCCTGGATAAATGCAAACCTTATTTGAATGGATATATAGATTATCTTATTTGCATGTTGTACTGCAACCCTGCAACCGAGCTGGCGGTTCCAATACTTTGGTATTCACCACGCGCGCTCTACATGATTCCCCGCGGAACCGGTTCCCGCGGTTCCGCCAGTCCAAGGAACCGGTTCCGAGGATATTCACGATTCTGGTTCCTGCCCACCACTACACACTACACACCTTAGCAACTGTGATTCCTTTCTCTGCCTTAGAAGGAAGTAGGGCGATATGAAATACTGAAACATGACTGGCTGCTGTATGGACATCGTCTTGTCATTGGTCAGTGTTGGAAAGATTTCCACATTCGCCAACAGGGGTCAGTGTGGGTGCGAGCGGGTCCCACAGATCCACACGCCATATTCTGGCCTTGCCCTCCCGCCGCTGCTGTTATCTTGCAGCGTACCTGTAACTCTGTTATCAAGTATAGGCGTCCAGCCTCTGGCCCCTTTGCTTTTGGCTCAGTTCTTGCGGCTGGAACGTGGCAGCGAGCCACGTTCCAGCCAATTGAATCATTACGCTAATTACTCATTAAGGGCTTGTTCTATGCAAAAAGTTTGCTTCATAGACCCCCATTGATTTTTACAGTACTACTTGCATATCAAATTTCAGCTCAATCCGACAATATTTAAGAGTAGTTATACACTTTTTGGCTCACGAATGGTTCCACTGTACCGGGAAGGTGGTACATTGTACTTGAATATCAAGTATAGGCGTCCAGCCTCTGGCCCCTTTGCTTTTGGCTCAGTTCTTGCGGCTGGAACGTGGCAGCGAGCCACGTTCCAGCCAATTAACTCATTACGTGAATTACTCATTAAGGGCTTGTTCTGCGCAAAAAGTTTGTTATACAGACCCCCATTGATTTTGACAGCACTACTTGCATGTCGAATTTCAGCTCAATCCGAATATAATTAGGAGTAGTTTACGCTAATTACTCATTAAGGGCTTGTTTTACGCAAAAAGTTTCTTGCGACGACCCTCATTGATTTTGACAGCACTACTTGCGTGTCAAATTTCAGCTCAATTTGACAATATTTAGGAGTAGTTATACACTTTTTGGTGGAAACTTGGTTCCACGGATCTTATGGTAAGCGGCAGCGAGCGAAGCGAGCTGCCAATAATGAGTAGAGGCAGGGCAGGAGCCGGAATATACAGGAAATGAGATGGAGGTAGCGGCGGGCGTGTTGGTAGCGTCGTTCTGGTAGCTGTGGCACGAGACGATCTAGGCTCGGAGGTGAATGGGATTAAGGTCTCTGTGTGTCACTCTTAAGATACGTGTGCAGGGTATGAGGAATAATGAGTAGTCACCTTTGTAGATTGAAGCCAGAAGATGCATTGGTCAGGATCAGTTATACAGGAGATGTTGGGGCAGCCACGTGGGCTGCCCACAGACGGAGCGCGAATGTGTCACTTCTAAGATATGAGGAGTGAGTCGTTGTGGGTGAGTGGCCTGTGTCTCTCGGGCAGACGCGTTCAACCCTATTTGTAGACAGGTCAAGGAGCCAGGGGAATACATCTGGACAAGTGGGCGGGACACTAGGAAAATACCTCTACATGAGTGTTGCCATATATATATCCTAACATAGTACAGTACATTATCCCCCCCCCCCCCCCCCGTCGAAACGAATACGTGTCCTCACGGATTATAGGGGATATAAAGATATGAACATAACATTAGAGATATATAAGGGGCCGTAAGGGGGGAAAATGAAGCTGAATGGCTACACCAAAAAATTGAATGAAATAAACCTATGCCCAAAAAATTACTGACATGAAAATTATTCACTCAAAAAATAACATGGAAAATACTACACAAAGATAACATGAGAAAAATCACAAAAGATTGAGATAAAAAAATCACACCAAAGTATAATATGTGTTAATAGCCTACCACTCAAGAAATGGGAGGAAAAATCACACCTAAGTAGAATATATGTTAAAGTAATCGTCCAGACCATTTCATCATTCCTGATGTAATGCAATCAAATCATAGCCATTAACGAGTATATCAACAATACGTCGTCACTTTTTGTATCCAGTCAGCCGTTTTTAAATAATCTGCAATCAAAATCTGCAAATTCCCCGAGTTCTCAAAACACTCTCAAGGTTTGCAGACGCTCAGGCTCAGGCTCGGTGACGTAGCGAAAGGGAGGCTCCTCTTTCCGCGCTGATCATCAGAGGCACGTAAACACAGAGATAAATATAGTACTTGAAGATATTTGGGCGTTTCTGATAGATTTTTTTTGCTATTTGCCACATGCATGCATCCTTTATGGGTGCAGCAAGACAGCTGTGCCTTTCGAGAAAAGTTTGCACACGGAAAGGAGTGGCGTGTGTAGGGTGATACACGCCTATAGTGTGTTGGGGCGAGCAGTTTGGTTGAGAAACGGTGTGTAGCGAGGGTACACAGCGGCTGAAAGGATTGGGTGAGTGTGCAGCGCGACTAGTCGGCTACCCAGTGTGTGGGTTGGGACGACGAGTGTGAGGTGAGCCTGTGTACACGGGTGTGCTGGACAAGGGCGGCGCCCCCCGTAAGACAATGACTCAGTTGTGGAGTGGGCGTGCCCTGTGGTGAGAGACCCTGTGGTGGTGTGGCTGTCACACTTTCTGCCTTCCCGCCCGCATATTTTCCAACTCTATGCTGTAGTTAATGCTAGTATGTGGTTTCCGAGTAATGACGTTTGACTGTAGCTCCAAAACTAACCATAGGATCTTCTCGAAAGTACCTTCATTGTGATTCCCACACACACA
Source organism: Chionoecetes opilio (assembly GCA_016584305.1). Lineage (NCBI taxonomy): Eukaryota > Metazoa > Arthropoda > Malacostraca > Decapoda > Majidae > Chionoecetes > Chionoecetes opilio. Next base: position 36,702 of record JACEEZ010020747.1, read on the forward strand.
TGGTTTAACCTTATTTACCAATCCATGTTTTGGAGAAGTGCCAGGTCCTCCTGCTGAACCTCAGGCTCTGCTAACACCTGTTCATCCACCTCGTACTCGGGGTCAAACATATAGGATCCCATGACAATCTGAGGCTCGTTTTCCTCATAGTATACGTGACCAGCGTCATTTCTTTCGGTGTCAGATTGAGCATCGTACTCTAGATCTGTCACAGCGACAGATTCATTGTCTGACACCGAAGTACAATCGCTCATCATAACATTTGCCGATAGGTGTCAGACAGAGTATCTGCGGGCGTCCCTGTTCTGACGTCATCAATAACAGTCGTAGCCCTGATGGAGGGAAGATTTTTTTTTCGCGCGCTTTTTACAAAAGTCGTGTTTTTACGGAAATATGGCCTGGAAATCAATTATTTTTGGTGGATTAGGTGTTTTGAATGTACATTCAACATAATTAGGCAAAAAAAAAAAAGGGTCAGGACGATTACTTTAAGTTAACCACTTAACCACTATGCCATGGAGGCAGGGGACTGAAATAAGCTGAACCTGAAATACGTGAACAACAGAAATAAGGTGAAACATAACTAAGTTAACCACGTTACCAGCCGTGGACAAAGTACGCAAAAAATTACATCATTGGTCTTGAGAAACCGTATACATTATCACAAAAATGAAAACATTTTAACTATTGTCAAAGGACGCGCTGTAACTGAACACAAGCGAACAGCAAAGCAAGAGATAGCCATAAAAGTTATTCTACACTATATACCAGCCGAAACACCATGGTTAGCCAACGTAAGAGAAAAAAAGATGTGAAAAAACAATTTNTTTTTACTTGGAGTAATAGTTTAATAAAATGTTATATAGTAAAAATATGCAAAAGATCGTATTATTATAAGTAATGACTTTATCAAGTTTTTAATCTGACCCGGAAATAATCTTGGAACGTTTCGTACGTAATATGAGTATAATATGGAAAAAGTTTGTCATGTAATGTAGTTTTATTGTATTAAACTGAAAAACGTACATTTATTAGAAATGTACAGTTCGAACGTCGTTGTTTATCTGAAAGCAGTAATTAAGCCTATAGAAGTGGATATATATATGTAGCTAATATTAGAGTATGCGCCATGTAATGATGGCAACAAACAAGGATATTAATACCTGAAGACATGAAGTAATTTCCATTGTAATTTAGCACTCGCAGTTTTTATGATATACATATTTATAGATTATTATCACATGTTTAGTATCTTGTCACTAACTAATGTAGTATATTAAGTTGCTTTTGTAATTGTATGGTAAAACAAGAAAAAATCATTATATAGAAAGGAAAAGATCTGGGCGTGAAGGTGTTATATATTCTGCGGCACCTTAGTATATGTAGTGTACACCATTAAATGTATTCATTGGATATACTTTTTTATGTTCAGTTTTTCAATATTTAGGGAACGTCGGAAGCCACACACACAAAAAGAACTTAATTGATGCTTAAAAAAAAAGTAAATCGAGTTTCCTGAAAAAGAAAAAAGAAGCTTAATCATGTTTTAAAAAAAGGCGATAATCAGGAATAAAAAAAAAAATCGCGATATATTTTTATTCAGTTTAAGTATATGATGACTTTTAAATCATCAGTAGTTACTTATATATTTATTACATTTGCATATATAAACCAATACGCTCTTCTTAATAAAGGAATTCATATCCTAGAGATGAAAAACTAAGAAAAAAAAAGAGCACCAGAATTTCCAGAAGCTAAGAATCAAGGAAGGAAAGGGAGTGAAAAGAACATGAAAATGACAAAAGCAGAAATACGGAAAACTTTGGCACGCGTAATGACAATGAGGTAAGATGGACACAAGCGATAGGCAAGTCATGAAAAGACGTTATGTAACGCAAGCAAGAAAGGAGTAACATGAATCTGTCAACATGGTCAGAGAGATAACCATGAAAATGACGGTAGATAACAGGAAAGTAGGAAAATAACCATGAAAAAGACGGTGAAAGACAGGGAAAAGTAGAAAATAACATGAAAATACGGTAGAAAAAACAGCAAAAGTAGGAAATAACCATGAAAATGACGGTAGAAATCAGTAAAGTAGGAAATAACATGGAAAATTACGGTTAAAAAAACAGCAAAAGTAGGAAATAACCATGAAAATGACAGTAGAAAATCAGGAAAAGTAGGAAATAACATGAAAATACGGTAGAAAAAACAGCAAAAGTAGGAAATAACATGAAAATGACGGTAGAAAACAGTAAAAGTAGGAAATAACATGAAAATGACGGTAGAAAACAGTAAAAGTAGGAAATAACCATGAAAATGACGGTAGAAAACAGTAAAAGTAGGAAATAACATGAAAATGACGGTAGAAAGCAGTAAAAGTAGGAAACAACATGAAAATGACGGTAGAAAACAGTAAAAGTAGGAAATAAACATGAAAATGACGGTAGTAAACATAAAAAGTAGGAAACAACCACTAAAATGACGGTAGAAAACAGTAAAAGTAGGAAATAACATGAAAATGACGGTAGGAACAAGCTAAAATAGAAATACATATGAAAATGACGGTAAGAAAATGCAAAAATAGGAAAAAACCATGAAAATGACGCAGAAAATAAAAAGTAGGAAAAACATGAAAATGACGGTAGAAAACAGCAAACATATTAATGGATGTGTTCTTTTTCGCGACGCCTCATTGATACATTGATGCATCATTGATTTAGTGTCTTTCCACACTTTACCTTTTGACTTTCATCGTCGAAAAACTGTTTCTCTGTACCGAAAATAATGTTTGGTGCTGAAAAGGAAGGAAATTGTTTGATGTGGGACAACGAAACGAGTGTCTTTTTACGTCTGCGCCTTTTTACAATGCACTCGACGTCGAATATGGGATCGATAGGCAGTCAGTGGGTAGTTTTTGGCCACTCGACGATTACAGAAATATCAAAACCCCCGGTGGAACTCGAACTCGGGACCTTGACTTCACCACTTCAAGGCACTAACTACTCTGCCATCGCATTCCTATATACGTGTGTTTTCAGCTATGTAAGAACTTGGAGCGCAAAATATAATTGGCGAGGTCTACCCTGTGACGGAGAAAAACTCAGAGAAACAACAAGGAATCTTAACATATTCTGGTAACCTATCGAGTCTTCGACTATAACATTAACCCCTTGAGGCCCAAAACTTAATTTCCATTTTAATTTAGGTACCATTAGACGCTTTTTAATGAATATAAACAATGTTTTATAGATGTGACCTTTTTAGTATCCTTGTCCACTAACTAATTTGGTATATTCAGTTACTTATTGTAATTTTATGGCTCCACAACAGACAATTTTATGTAGCAAAGGAAAGATTTGGGCGTGAAGAGTTAGGAGTCCCGCCAGCAGTCACTTCAGAAAAACCTCCCACACTTCTCCTATAATACAGCTACACACAAGAAAATAATGTCACGCCATCAATCTTTATGACTTGATCCATCCATTTACAGAGAGCGATTTAGTGTCATTCCAATTGTCAGCAAATTATAAACTTCAGTAGATAATTCTGCTATTTTCCTCCGCATGAAATCACCTGTTTTTATTTCCTTCTGACTTGATCTGTTCATTTCCGGGAAACAATTTAGTGTCATTCCATTTATCATCTGTTTTTTCAACCTATATAGATATTTTCAGCCATTTCTTTTGCATAAATTCACCCCGATTTGTTTTTACATAGAATCTTACGTGTGCCTGTATTAACAAACTTAGTGTCTGTGATAATCTCCTTGATGAAACAAAACATAACTAACACAGTCATATTTATCAATAGCTAGTCACTCAATATTTAGTCACACACACAGCAAACAAAAGCTGGAAATAAATACACATTATATTTCTCTCGCTTCAACAATCAACGGGTAAAAATATTTCCGCAAGTGATTCAAACAATACAACTTTCCTATATTTTCCTTTATTTGTTCTCCTTCATCACGCACGTATTTGCTTTTCCTGAGTCTGTTTCCTCGGTCTTTGTCGAGAAAGCGTGCGTTTTTTCCAAAACCAGTTCTCGCCCAAATTTGGGTTTTCCCTGTTTAAGGGTTTTAAAAGTTTTCGCCTCCCCCCCAATTGGGTTTAATTAAAAAAGGTTTTTTTGAATGTTTTGTTTTTAAAATTTTGGGGGGAAAAGCCCCCTAATGCACTTTGTTTTTGTGTCTGTTTCGTTTATTTTTAGAAAACTTTTAGCACTTTTTGCACTCAACCCAAATGTTTTGGTGTAGGTTTTTTAGGTAATAGTGAATTATTAAAAAAAGAAGCGATTTGTAGGCAAATGTTATGAAGTGGGGCCTTTATTTGGGGTTTAACCGTTAAGGGATTTGCTGTTTATAATTTTAAAGATTTAACAGGGAATTTTTATGCGGGGTTTGCTGCGGGTTTTAAGGGAAGGTTTTTGATTGTAGGTAAAGTGGGAGAACGGTAATTTTATATGGGGGGTTATTATGATGCATTACTATTTAGTGCACTTTAAATTTACCTTTATTTTCACATAAAATTTTTTAGGGCCCAAAGTATAGGTACATTTAAAATATTACAGAAAATTTAGGGGTACAGTATACGGTATTTTCCCTTTAAAAGGGAGACTTTATTATTAAAAACTACGTATTGAAGAAACACACAACACACACACACACACCACACAAAACACACACACACACCACACACACACCACAAAAACACCACACAAAACACACACACACACACACACACACACACACACACACACCCCACCCCCGCGAAGTCATTTTTGTAGCGGCTGTCCCTCCCCATTCTGGGGCTGGGGGTTTTCGATTCCTCGCTGCCCCCCGGGGATTTTTACGGGAAAAATTCCGGGCGGGGGTTTAAGCCCCCTTTGGGAGGGAAGGGGATGAGGTTGTAGTATGTGGGGGCCCAGAAATTCCCCCAAAACGGTAATAATGGGGTAAAAAGCTCGCACCTGAGAGGGTGAAAATGGGCGTCGTGGGGCCTGCTCGCCGTGGCCCAAGCCCCATGGGTGAATAACACACCCCACATTTTTTATTTCCTTTCACACCCCCCTTTGAAGGTTTGGGGGAACCCCCTAACATAAGATAGCCTAAAGACCTCAGGATAAAACCCCAAAATTTTTCCCCCCAAAGGGTTTCCCAAAGGTCGCCACCCCTCAACCCATTTGCCAGGGCCTGTTTCCACCTTATTTTCGTGCAAGTCATTGGAGAAAAGAGAAGGTCGGCCAAAAACGCCTCACCCCCCCTTAAAAGCACTAAAAATAGGGCTAATCCCGCGCCTTTTTAAAAAGGGTTTTGTTTGGGGAGGAATAAAAAATAGATTCACCCAAAAATATTGCCCTATTGAGTAATATTTTGGTGGTTTAAAGTTGCTTTTTTTCCTTTATAACAAGGGAAAAAGTTGTTTTTTTTTAAAAAATTTTTTGTCACAAAAAATGAGAAACAAGTGTCGTGTGTGGTGTGTGGGGTGTGCGGTTGGGGTTTGGGTGCTTTGTAGATATAAATACGTAGTTTCTATATAATACTTGTGCCATATTTCATATGTAAATAATCAGTAATGTATCGTTCTCTATTTTAGCTACGTTCAATATACGTGAGGTCTTATGGATATTTATTGCAAGGCGCCGATAAGTGTGTTTCGGTGACGGGAGGAAAGTGTTGAGAAAATAATAAAAGTTATGGTGAAAAAGTTAGGTCGGGTGATGCAGTTCAGATTAGTTTAGGTAAAGGTACTGTTATCCTCAATACAAACTTATGTGTGTGTGTGCGTGTGC
>JACEEZ010020747.1:47500-50000 GCA_016584305.1 Chionoecetes opilio
TGGGGATGAAAGGTGGATGTAGGTAGTGTTAGGTGACAGGAACTACCACGTGTAGGCCTCGCGGCCTCTTGTAGCTTCCTTATTTTCTTATGTTCTTATGTTCTTATGAGTGTGTCATTTGTGTCTTCATATGTGTCATATTAGGGCTACAAATGAACAAATTACAAAAATATTAACCGAGTGGCGACCTACACTAAGATCGCCAGCTAGTGTTTATGTTCTGAGTGTCCTCCCGCCATCGTTGTCGCCCGAAAAAGATGTAGCGAAATTTGAAACCGTTTATACTTGCAGATACAAAGCATAAAACAACACTGAAACAGGGTAGATTATAGTCATGATATAAACTACTGTGTATCTTCTTCAGTGACACATACAAATCAGTAGTGATGCTGTAATTCGTAATATATGGCGCCTGCGACATTTGTGCAGGTGGTGACTATAGTGTTATCTACGGTAGCTCTTCTTCCCATCCCTGGCATGCTACTTGGCTCCCGAAACAACGTATGAGATGCCAGCACACTCCATGGCGTGCACAGAATTACTAATACACAAGAGGAGGCGGAAGGAAAGAGTGGCGTGAAATCTAGGCAGAAATGTTTTTGTGTTTTACATATTTTTCTAGAATGGCTCCGGGATAACCAGGAAATACACTGGACTGCTACATCTTGGAAACTGGGATGCTACATAATGGAGTTCACCCATAAGGCCCACAACCCTCTGTTCCATGTTGTTAACCCCTTGAGACCCAGAACGTAATTTCCATTGTAATTTTGGTACCGTTAGAAGATTTTCATGAATATAACCAATATTCTATAGATTATGACCTCTTAGTATCCTTGTCCACTAGCTAGTTTGGTATATTGAGTTACTTTTTCGTAATTTTATGGCTAACAACAGACTTCATAATATAGTAAAGGAAAGATATGGGCGTTGAAGGGGTTAACTAATCAATAAAATAATTACACTTCGCTTCGCCCTCCCACACACACAGAGCTAGAGCAGGAACACAAGTTATTGCAATTCCATCGGCAGTAGTTGAGTGACTGGTGACTATTTCTTTTAGAGTTATTTTAAAAGAAAACGCTGCCATATTATAGCATAAGCGATACATGAAAACTCTTGAAATGAAGGTAATATATATATATATACATAGGATAATATTAATTTTAATAAGAATCCTGGAGACTGCCATGAAAGAAGGAAGAAATAAGTTTATAGAAAAATATGTAAAACCCATATGAATATTTCTGCCTGGATTTCACGCCTCTCGATTCTTCCTCTTCTAATTACTAAATATGTAATTCTCTCTCTCTCTCTCTCTCTCTCTCTCTCTCTCTCTCTCTCTCTCTCTCCACACACACAACGAAATCCTCGAAAACGTCGTGACAATAGTGTATGCAGCTCCCTTCTATACATTAATGAAGGAGTGAGATAATCATCACCTGCCGCCAACCGTAAGCAAAACAATGATTTTTTGACAAATATGAATGGTTTCCACTGCTATGTTGACCTTTTTTTCCCCTTTTTCGTTTGTTTTATCATGTATTCGTGTGAAGAAATGGACGAACACTAGTACGAAGGGTTCCTAGGGAGACACATATGTAGGGTCAGGGATAGGATTACACTTTATTGTTTCCTTAAAGTACCTCAGAAGGGATACGAGACTTACGTAAAGCAAATAATGGAAGAAAAAAAATTACATAACCGAGACTGGACGAGAATTGAACTGAGATGAGTAACAAATAAAAGGAAGAAGTTTGTATTGTTGGTAGTTATGAGAAGTGAAGTTTGCCAGTTTTCAAGCATTGAGAACTATCGATGCCTTAACTTTCTCACGTCTTTGGTGAGAAAAATAAAACAAGGTGAGTGGGAGTGTGGGGAGTGGAAATGTTTTAATTGTTGTAATACTGCCGAAGGAAAGAAGTTATATAACAGTCATGTACAAATATGTTGATGAAGAATTGAGTATCGTCTATATCAGAAAAATTAGGGAGAGAGTAATATTTATGTGTGTGTGTGTGTGTGTCTGTGTGTGTTGTGTGTGTGTCTGTGTGTGTGTGTGTGTCTGTGTCTGTGTCTGTGTCTGTGTCTGTCTGTGTCTGTCTCTGTGTGTGTGTGTGTGTGTCTGTGTGTGTGTGTGTGTGTGTGTGTGTGTGTCTGTGTGTGTGTGTGTGTGTGTGTGTGTGTGTAGGAGAGAGAGAGAGAGAGAGAGAGAGAGAGAGAGAGAGAGAGAGAGAGAGAGAGAGAGAGAGAGAGAGAGAGGAGAGAGAGAGAGAGAGAGAGAGAGAGAGAGAGAGAGAGAGAGAGAGAGAGATAGTCTGGCTGTGAGTTTTATATTTTGGTCTCCATAATACAGGATGGATATAGCCTTGTTAGAATCAGTGCAGAGAAGGATGACCAAAATTATTCAAGGGATGCGTAACTTTAGTTATGAGAAGAGATTGAAGTTATTACATTTACACTCACACGACAGGCGTAGAGTAAGGGGCGATCTGATAGA
>JACEEZ010020747.1:55000-65000 GCA_016584305.1 Chionoecetes opilio
ACTATCAGCCTGACTCAAGCTTTCACATGTTTGTTGAGGATCGTGATCACATTTTCAACAGTCAAGGTCAATAAAAGCCAAACTTGTCACAAGAGTGGAGCGCTGAATGAGGGCAGCAGCAGCAGCAGCAGCAGCAGGCGGCCGTGTTGTGGTGGGGGCTGGCGACACACTGAGGCGGCGGCCGCACAGAAGGGCGGCGCGCTGAGGGCTCCCTCCCTCCCTCTCCCTGCCTCCCTGTGCACGTCAAGGCTCCAGGAGGAAGTGCGCGGGACGGACAGCTTGGCGTGGCGGGCGATAATCTTGGACCATTACACTGCCTGTCTGTTTGTCTGTCTGTCACGGTGAACACCTACCTGTACAGTGTACATCAGTGCCAGACAGAATATAAATGAACATTGTTTACTGGATAGGTACGTGACACCCATCAGGTTGTCTTATTAGTGCGGCGCGGTATTCACAGCATCTTAGCGAGGCCGAGGGGGCGAGGCGCGTGATAACTGATACTTAGCACGAGACGAAAAGAAAAAAAGTATGCCATTGAGAAAGAGAGAGAGAGAGAGAGAGAGAGAGAGAGAGAGAGAGAGAGAGAGAGAGAGAGAGAGAGAGAGAGAGAGAGAGAGAGAGAGAGAGAGAGAGAGAGAGAGAGAGAGAGAGAGAGAGAGAGAGAGAGAGAGAGAGAGAGAGAGAGAGAGAGAGAGAGAGAGAGAGAGAGAGAGAGAGAGAAAAAAAAAGATATCTATATTATATATATATATATATATATAGGAGAGAGAGAGAGAGAGAGGAGAGAGAGGAGAGAGAGAGAGAGAGAGAGAGAGAGAGAGAGAGAGAGAGAGAGAGGAGAGAGAGAGAGAGAGAGAGAGAGAGAGAGAGAGAGAGAGAGAGAAAAAGAGAAAGAGAAAGAGAGAGCTGGCCCCGGTCACCATCCGTGATTTCGCCCTGGCTCCTGGTGATCTGTTACAGCCCCGCTGCCGGACGTGGCACCACCAGCGCCAGTTCACGAACGCTTTTATCAGTTGGTGGAACACCCTGATATCATCACAAATAGACTTTGACGGAGCGAGTGTCCAGGAATTTAAAGTAATGGTGAATAACTGGTTGCTGGGCAGAGCTGATAGTGATTGGTGACTAGTACAAGGATCAGAGTCAGGCTTCAAGATAGGGAGCATTAAGAATGTATGTTTTTGCCTGTAAGTTACTATACACCAATGTACGTTGTTGAATGTAACTTTTCTGTAGACTATGTTACCAGTATAAATAAAAAGAGAGAGAGAGAGAGAGAGAGAGAGAGAGAGAGAGAGAGAGAGAGAGAGAGAGAGAGAGAGAGAGAGAGAGAGAGAGAGAGAGAGAGAGAGAGAGAGAGAGAGAGAGAGAGAGAGAGAGAGAGAGAGAGAGAGAGAGAGAGAGAGAGAGAGAGAGAGAGAGAGAGAGAGAGAGAGAGAGAGAGAGAGAGAGAGAGAGAGAGAGAGAGAGAGAGAGAGAGAGAGAGAGACGGGACCCAAAGAACTACCGCCCAATTTCCCTTCTCACCACTGTTGGGAAAATCCTGGAGTCCCTCATCACCGCCAAGATCAACACCTTCTTGGACGCCCACCATCTCCTCAACTCCAAGCAATTTGGTTTCAGGCAGGGAAGGTCAGCTGCAGACCTGCTCCTCCTTCAGTCTGCTTCCTGGAACCACTCGCTGGATAGAGGAATGGACACCTTTGTCGTGGCTTTGGACATCACCGGAGTCTTTGGCAGGGTGTGGCACCGAGGTTTCGCTGCCAAGCTGAGGAGCCTGGGAGTGCGCGGCACCCTACTGCAGCTCATCCAGGACTACCTCCAAGACAGGACCTTACGGGTGGTGATCAACGGCCACACTTCCAGCCAGCAACCCATCCACGCCAGCGTCCCGCAGGGCAGCGTACTCGGGCCTTTTCTGTGGAATGTCTATTTCAATGACATTCTCCAGCTCATTCCTGATGCCCAGGCCTACGCTGATGACTGCACCCTTGCCTTCCCCTACGACAGACGTGACTGGCAGGACACGGTGTGCCGCATCAACCTGACATTGGACAACATCGTCACCTGGAGTAGTCGATGGCAGGTCAGCCTGGCCCCTGACAAAACCCAGGCTCTGCTTATCTCCCGCAGGCAAGACATCACTAACCTGTCTGCACCGGACATACGGCTTGAGGGCAGATCACTCCCCCTTCAGAGATCCATCTCCATCCTTGGGGTGGAGTTTGACGCGGGACTGACCTTCACCAGTCACGCCAGGAGAGTTGCTAAAAACTCGGCCTGGAGACTCAGCTGTGTCCGGCGCATCTCCCACCTTCTAGATGCCAAGGGAGTTGAGGTCCTGTACAAGGCTCAGGTACGTCCCCTTAATTCCCGCTTTCTTACCTGGCCACACGACCGCGTCCAGAGAAAAGCCCAGCGACTGGTTAACGATAAACGTCCCCACCATGCGCCTGACTCCTTCCAACCCCTCCAGGAGCGCAGGGATGTGGCAGCTTTATGTGTCATTTACAAGGCACTAAATCTCCACACGCCCCACCCGGCAGCCATCAAGCTCTCCAGGCCCCCGTGGCCCCTTCACTCCACCCGTGACGCCCCACACAGACAGGAGAAAGTGACTGTGCCCTTCTCCAGGACAGAGCACCACCTACGTTCCTTCTTACCCCGCTACGGCCGTCTGTGGAACCAGTTAGTTCACCAAACCGACCTCCACCATCACGCCTCGCTACAAGACTTTAAGCGGGGGGTGAACAGCTGGTTGATGGCCTAAATTATAGTGGTGGTGGGGGTGGGGGGGGTGGTGGTGGGGGGGGTGGTGAGGGGGGGTGGTGGTATAGCGTGGTGGTGGTGGTGGTGGTGGGGTGTGGTGGTGGTGGGTGGTGGCGTGGTGTGGGGGTGGGGTGGGGGTGGTGATGGTGGGCTGGGGGGGGGGGGGGGGGTGAGGTGGGGGGTGGTGGTACTAGCGGTGGTGGTGGTGCTGGTACTGCCGGTGGTGGTACTGGCGGTGGTGGTGGTGGTACTGGCGGTGGTGGTGGTGGTTCTGGCGGTGGTGGTGGTGGTGGTGGTGGTGGTGGTGAATGGTGGGGGTGGTGGTGGTGGTGGTGGTGGTGGTAATGGTGGGTGGTGGTGGTTGTCGGTGGTGGTGGGTGGTGGTGGTTACTGGGTGGTGGTGGTGGTACTGGCGGTGGTGGTGGTGGTGGTGGTATGGGGTGTGGTGGTGTGGTGGTATGGCGTGGTGGTGGTGGTGGTGGTGGTGGTGGTGGTACTGGCGGGTGGTGGTGTGTGGTGGTGGTGGTGGTGGTGGTGGTGGTGGTGTGTGGTGGTGGTGGTGGGGTGGTGGTGGTGGTACTGGTCGGTGGTGGGTGGTGTGGTTGTGGGGTGGTGGTGGTGTGGTGGTGGTGGTGGCGGTGGTGGTGGTGGTGTGGTTGGTGGTGGCGGGTGGTGGGGGTGGTGGTGATGGTGGCGGTGGTGGGGTGGTGGTGATGGTGATGGTGGTGGTGGTGGTGGTGGTGGTGGTGGTGGTGGTGGTGGTGGTGGTGGTGGTGGTGGTGTGGTGGTCGTGGTGGTGGTGGTGGTGGTGGTGGTGATGGTGGTGGTGGCCGACCTGAGATAGATCAATATAAAATGAGGTCAATAAGTTCACATAATTCAGGCAGACAAGGCGTTACCGGCTGCTCGACCTTGTGTGGGAATAACCAATGGCTGAGCGAGGCACATCTCTTCTACATTTATGTGTTCGTAAATAATGTCGATTTATTTGCCTCTGTGTTATTTATGTCGACCATTACACAGCATCTATCACAGGGAGCGTATCATTGTCTATCAACACTGTTTGTAAATTGTTGACTCGGTATTTTACGAGAAGAAAAAGAAAATATTGGTGCTTTTATGTGATTTTTCGAATACCTTCTCAGAATTAAGAGAAGCAACAGGAGTATCAAAGAATTTACAACTGCATGTATGTATTGCTAGATTACTGGACTGCTATTCCTACAACTACTGCTACTGCTACTACTACAACTATACTACTACTACTACTACTACTACTACTACTACTACTACTACTACTACTACAACTACTACTACTACTACTACTACTACTACTACTACTACTACTACCATCACTACTACGACTACTACTATTACTAATACTACTAATACTAATACTACTAATACTAATACTAATACTAATACTAATAAAAATACTACTAATACTACTGTACTACTACCACCATCACTACTAATACTACTAATACTTCTACTGACTACTGCTACTACTAATACTACCCCTATTACTACTACTACTACTACTATTACTACTACTACTACTACTATTACTACTACTACTACTTTTACTACTACTACTACTACTACTACTACTACTACCGTACTACTACTACTACTACTACTACCGTACTACTACTACTACTACTACTACATAATCATCATCATCATCACTTGCAAGGACACTCGGTAGAACGGCGAAAAAAAACCGAGAAAAGGAACAAAATTGTGGCAGCAAAATTTTCAGTCCAAAAAAAAACCCTGAGAATTACCAGACAAAAAATGAGAGAAAAAAGCTCAGATATCTAACGCGGAGGGAATTAGCAGCGGCCCGCCAGATGGTACAAGGTTTTCCAGTCTTTCTGAGTGAGTGGAAATATCTCGTCTTTAATCATTATCAATTTAAGAAGGAGGGAATTGTTTTAGGAATGTTCATGAATGTAAATGATTATACTGGGACATGATTTATTATATCTTAGAGTTTGCTGTTCAGATGAACCATGTAGAAAGGAGTTTAAAAGAAAAGAGGGAACGGGAAAAGGAAAAAAATGTATATATGGAGGGTGTTTGAGCCCACAGAAAAAAAATATATATAATGCATATGACTTATAATAATTTACCATCAACACCCGCCTTAATATTATTATTTTTTTTTTTTTACGTTGGAGCTTATAGCGTATATCGGCGTTTTTTTAAATATCTTCCTTCCTTAGTCTTTTACAAGTGATTGTGGGCCCTTCAGGCCCATGTATTAATGTTTGTAGTAGTATATATATTAGACAACAATGTGAGTGCAATTTCCAATCGTGTTGTTGCTGTCGTTGGCCACTGGTTGAAGTGCCTCGGGGTAGACCACATTCCATTTGATTCCATGGGGCGCCAACATTTCGATGGCATTAGCAGAGCCAACCCTTGACAGGCTGACGTAGAGTTGGCCGTGCGTGAACACGGGTGTAGGCAAGTAGAGTCCCACGTAGCTCTTGGTCTGGCCCTGGCACTTGTTGATCGGCATGGCAAATGCAACACAGATGGGAAATTGCAGACGCCGCATGCGGAATCCAGTGCCAGACGCTGCCTGCGTGATGATGGGTACGCGAGGCAGATAGAAGTCGTCGTCTCAGCTCTGTCCGGTGATGACCTGCAGCTGCACCACGTTGGTACTGATGCCACGCACGACCCAGATGGTGCCGTTGACGATGCCGGGTATGCAGATGTTGCGCAACACCATCACCGGTACACCAGTGTTCAGTGTAATGTCGTGCTGCGGCAGACCCGGCATCTCAATCTTGTGCTACCCAAAACAGACAGACAGACACACGGCTACTGCTATAGTATATTAGATATATAGATATAATATATGAGTAAATGTTGTATAGTTCAATTACACCGTCAGAAGCAAATATTAACGCAAATACGGCTGTCCTGCCGGTCGGTAGCAGTACAGAGGAGCGCAGTAGCGGAGGAGCGGTTGGTGCTCGGTCGGGAGTCTTATACAATTTCGATTAAATTAAACGCTGGCAGAATTTGGATAGCTTACAACTGCTGCTCAACACAGGGGATTGTTTTTAGCCCAAAACCCCCCTTCAAAATGAGTCAATCGACATGGGACCAAGCCGCTTACCACCTGCGATTTATTTGCGATTTTTTTTAAGCCAACTCTCTTCAAAATTTAATTTACAGTTTCGGCTACCCAAAACAGACAAGACACACACACGACTACTGCTATAGTATTGAAGCGAACTTACCGCCTTACCTTCACTATCCTCAGCTACACCTACTCCGGGCTGCTCTCTTGAGAGTCAGGGAAGCAGGCAGATGCTAAAGACAGAGGGGGGGGGGGGGGGACGTGTAGCAACATAAACAGGGCTCGTGCTGGGAATTGAGGCTGGACTGAACCAGGCTGGGTTCTCCTTCTCTGGCTGTCCACACAGCCAGAGGGGGGGGAAGGCTCAGGGGGGGAGGGATTAGGCAAGCACAAGGGGTCCTTTCACGGTGGTATATTGAAGTAACTCACAGTACAAGTTGCAAGGTCACTCACTACACAGTACATGTACCTAGACATCAATACAACGTCACAACCCCGACCTCTTCTTCCGGCCGTCGTAGGTAGACGCTACATAACCCCCAGTACCTTTCCCAGGCATACTAGTGGCCGTCTCAAACCAGCGCCACAATCCACCGCGGCCGCTTCAAGCCAGGCGCCGCAATTCTTCTGCGTCGCCGTCAGGTGCACGGACAGGCGCACCACCGCCCACAGGAGCAATTCCTCTCCCAGGAAGTCTCCTGTGCCTCCCTACATGCCAGGAGTCGTCTCTCCACGCCACTGGCCACGTAGATCGACCCCCCCCCCCCCTGTCAGCGACTGCTTTGCCAGCAGCCCACCGCGACACCTCACAGTCCCACCCACAGGCAATACACCCCTGTGAACGCCTCGTTCCGGCGCCACACAGTGCCACGGTAGACGTCACCCCCCACCCCACCCCCCGCGGGAGACACCACCTTACCTCCTTCAGGCACAACACCAGCAGGGCCTTCATCTCCCGCGGGGGACGCCACTTCGTCAGCCTCCAGCCAGTCAGCCACACCACAACACACCTCGTGACCTGTCTCCGATCTTGAGCTTGAGCTGTCCTCGAACCTGAGCTCGAGATGTCCAGGCGCACTGTCGTAACACTGCCCACCCCTCACAAAAACTGGCCGACCTCGGCCAGCCAAAACTAAAAAGAAACAGAAAAATCATAACACATGGCTCCATGCACATATAAAACAAAATCCTCAAATGAAGGGCAACTCGCACCATCATTAAACAAACCACCTTTTACCAAACATTACCACTCCAAAGCTACACAACTGCAAGTCCCTCCATCGCCATCCACCAGCCGCCACTGCAGTGTTGGAAAGTCACACCAGGCCGCCCTCCTCTTCCACGCGAGACACCCCAGCAGGAACACAGCTGCTACCTCAACCAGGTGCCACATCACAGCGGCCGCCACAGGCCACAGGGGGACTTCCTCCACCCCTTGGCCCACCTCAGAGGTAACCACGGCCCAGGAGTCTTCACACTCCACTGGGCCTCCGCAGCTCTAACCCGGCTCCACTGCTCCAGTCTCCGCGGGAAAGGCGCCACGACTCCCCGACCGACCATGCCCTCCACTGCAAGGCGCCGGTGACGGTGCGGCAGGGCTTAACAGCAGCACGTTGTGGCTGGCTCTGCCTGGTAGCGGGCACGGTGCTTCCCCCCACCGTCGTAACAAGCAGTTACCGCCACCTGTACTAGCTTCGGCGGGGGCCACACACTGCAGGAGTAGCTCAACTGCTCGTCAACCCCCCGAAAGCGCGGCAGAGGCGGGTAAGGGTGCGTCCACTTCGTCATCCTGGCGCTCGGAGGCCTACCTCGCTTGCTGTGAGGCCTCCCACGCTCACTCCGACGGCGCCTCTTCTTCCGGTGGTTCCATGCCGAGGCGAAGTGAGCGGGTTTCTTGCCCTCCTACAGTGGGCTCTTGACCCGCACCCGTCTGGGCGTCAGGACACCAACCAGGCCTTTCCTGCCGCGCAGGACTCCCACAAGACCTTTTCTGTCTTTCACGCCGCTCGCCAGCGTCGCGACTCGGGCCCGACAGGCCTTCCACGACACAGGCGCATCCAGCTCCCGCGGCCTGTGTCGCAAGTCGCCACATTCCTGACGTGCTCTCGGCCCCGCACGACGAGGCGGAAGCTCGCGTGAGCTAGGTGGAGTGGGTAGCGGGAGGGGCAGGGCTAAGCTCTCCCTACACTCCACAACACGCCCCACCTGTACCACCTCACACTCACCAGACGCGGCCGCACTCTCACCCCCAGACTCGTCCTTCACAATCACACCCACGACTGGGTCACAAGCCGGGGCCCCAGCGCTAGCCACATGCTCAGACATATCACCCACAGCCAGGTTTTCCTGCTCCCTCATCACTGGCTCTAACTCTTTCCGCTCTGCCTTAGTGGGTACTTCACTTAGCACCTCACTTTTCACTTCAACCATACGCTCAGTCACTTCCGCGTGGGGCTTACAGAACATTGTCTTAATTTCCTGCCGTGTCACAATCATTTCCTGCAGTGTCTGTCGTGAAACACTTATTTCATCAAGCATCCCTGCTCTAAAGGCTTGCATCACCACCATAAGGTCAGCCAGCGTCGGCTGCTGTGCCGCTGACTTACCACCGTCCGCCATCTTGTCTTCCCTCCGAACCAGACAAAGGAATTTCACGATACCTGCCTTTTTCACCTCAAAATTCCAGCAACATCCCACTACTGACACCAGTGATGCGAACGCCCTCCTCCTTACCTTCACTATCCTCAGCTACACCTACTCCGGGCTGCTCTCTTGAGAGTCAGGGAAGCAAGCAGGTGCTAAAGACAGAGGGGGGGGGGGGGACGCGTAGCAACATAAACAGGGCTCGTGCTGGGAATTGAGGACTTACCAGGCTGGGTTCTCCTTCTCTGGCTGTTCACACACTCAGGGGGGAAGGGATTAGGCAAGCACAAGGGGTCCTTTCACGGTGGTATATTGAAGTAACTCACAATACAAGTTGCAAGGTCACTCACTACACAGTACATGTACCTAGACATCAATACAACGTCACAACCCCGACCTCTTCTTCCGGCCGTCGTAGGTAGACGCTACATAACCCCCAGTACCTTTCCCAGGCATACTAGTGGCCGTCTCAAACCAGCGCCACAATCCACCGCGGCCGCCACAAGCCAGGCGCCGCAATTCTTCTGCGTCGCCGTCAGGTGCACGGACAGGCGCACCACCGCCCACAGGAGCAATTCCTCTCCCAGGAAGTCTCCTGTGCCTCCCTACATGCCAGCCCGTCAGGGTGGCAAGGTTGGTAGAGACGTGAGTTACCAATGTGCAGCGTCCCTGTGCATTCGGTCAGCGGTTCGAGTCCGCCTAGTTCATGCTGACGTGGCGGCGCTTTGTATAGTCAATAACCTTGTAGTTGGTACTTGCAAAGTGTCTAGATAGGATGAAAATCTTATCTATCCCTACATGCCAGGAGTCGTCTCTCCACGCCACTGGTCAAGTAGATCACCCCCCCCCCCTTGTCAGCGACTGCCTTGCCAGCAGCCCACCGCGACACCTCACAGTCCCACCCACACCCCTGTGAACGCCTCGTTCCGGCGCCACACAGTGCCACGGTAGACGTCACCCCCCCCCCCCGCGGGAGACACCACCTTACCTCCTTTAGGCACAACACCAGCAGGGCCTTCATCTCCCGCGGGGGACGCCACTTCGTCAGCCTCCAGCCAGTCAGCCACACCACAACACACTGATCTTGATCTTGATTGATTCCTCGTGGCCTGTCTCCGATCTTGAGCTTGAGCTGTCCTCGAACCTTAGCTCGATATGTCCAGGAGCACCGTCGTAACAGTATATTAGATTCTCAAGGCTTAAAGAATGACCTGAACTTGTATTATTAAAAGTAGTATTGTCTGTTCTTCCCATTACCATCACTCGTCGATATATAAATTTACGATTTAAGTTACGATATAAATTGACGATACGAGATATAAATACGTTTTGCATCTCCCTATAAACCAAGCAATAATATCCTTGTTCTATTTTTGTGCCATGTCCTATTGTTCTATCCTTGTTCTATTTTTGTGCCGTGTTCTATTGTTCTATTCTTGTTCTATTTTTGTGCCGTGTTCTATTGTTCTATCCTTGTTCTATTTT
>JACEEZ010020747.1:70000-86178 GCA_016584305.1 Chionoecetes opilio
GCTCTCGCTCTCGCTCTCGCTCTCGCTCTCGCTCTCGCTCTCGCTCTCGCTCTCGCTCTCGCTCTCGCTCTCTCTCGTCCTCTCTCTCTCTCTCCTCTCTCTCTCTCTCTCTCCTCTCTCTCTCTCTCTCTCTCTCTCGGTGTGTGGTGTGTATGTGTGTGTGTGTGACCGATTGTGTATATATAATATATATATATATATATATATATATATATATATAGAGAGAGAGAGAGAGAGAGAGAGAGAGAGAGAGAGAGTGAGAGAGAGAGAGAGAGAGAGAGAGAGAGAGAGAGAGAAGAGGAGAGAGAGAGAGAAGGAGTAAGAAAAAAATTTAAGCGATACACTACATTTTAATCCCCAAACTATTTATATTACAATGTCACTTTCTTTCCCCATCATATTTATACAGTTAGCTATCACATTATCTATTGAATGTATTTATATCCTATCACACGGCGTAATATATGGATGCTTCCTTAATATGTATCAGTCAAGGAACATGCATGGTAGCTAGATCAATTGACTTTTAATGGAGGGTTTGATTTAATGATGGTTTGGTTTTGATGATTGTGCATGGTAGCGCCTGAGAGCCCATCAAACCCGTAATGAAGGGCCGTCTGGGTGAGGGTGAGGCTACATGGCTCGGCTAAGGCGCTACTTGGCTCACTCGTAAACACCAGCGTGGGTGGCGCATTACACCTCACTAGCGATTTAGTGTTGCGTGTTATATATATATATATATGTGTGTGTGTGTGTGTGTGTGTGTGTGTGTGTGTGTGTTGTGTGTTGTGTGTGGTGTGTGTGTGTGTGTGTGTGGTGTGTGTTGTGTGTGTGTGTGTTGGTGTGTGTGTGTGGGGGTGTGTGTGTGTTGTGTGTGTGTGTGTGTGTGTGTGTGTGTGTGTGTTGGTGCGTGCGGGGTAAGTAAGTAAGTAAGTAAGTTTTATTTCCATAGCAATTATATACATAACTATTTAAATAAATATTGCAATGAATCTGTCGAGCCAAGGCTCCTTGACAGATATATTTCTATAAAAAAAATACAATTTAGCTGAGGAGCATCAAATATACATTATAGTATACATCAGTATACAAGAGAAAGAAAAACTGATTCATGAACTTTGACACTATCTACATTATTTATTGAGTGGTATTTCTACAAATTTTGTTGCGTGAATAAATACTTTATTTTATTTTATTTAAATTGAGGAATACTACCCGAATTACACAGAGTTTTCAAGTCAGTTGGTAAAGTATTCCATAATTGAGGACCAAAATAAAAGATGCTGTTCCTGAAAAGAGTTGTTCGATATGGCGGACAAACTAAATTAACATTATTATTTCTAGTGCTGTGAATGGTTTCTTGTAAGTTAAAACATGGAAGTTCCCTTTCTGTTTGTAATACTTTTAAAAATGTATAGTAGAAGAAAGCATTTATGGATAGAGTAAAAATTTAGAAGCTTGTGTTCTGAAAATATATTGGCTGTAGAATCAAATTTACCTAAATGAAATATACATCTCAAAATTTTGTTTTGTGCTATTTTCATTTTGGTAATGAAGGAGGGCCAAGTACATGCCCATACTGACACACAATATATAAGGTGAGGGTAACACAACGTGTAGTATATACTGATCATAGCTTCGATTGTGAGGTGATTACGTACCTTATATAATATGCCGGGTGTGTGTGTGTGTGTGTGTGTGTGTGTGTGTGTGTGTGTGTGTGTGTGTGTGTGTGTGTGTGTGTGTGTGTGTGTGTGTGGGGGTGTGTGTGTGTGTGTGTGTGGGTGTGGTGGTGGTGTGTGTGTGTGTTGGTGTGTGTGGTGTGTGTGGTGCGTGCGTGCGTGCGTGCGTGGCGTGCGTGCGTGTGCGTGCGTGCGTGCGTGCGTGCGTGCGTGGTGCGTGCGTGCGTGCGTGCGTGCGTGCGTGCAGTGCGTGCGGCGTGCGTGCGTGCGTGCTCGTGCGTCGTGCTTGCGTGCGTGCGTGCTGCTGCGTGCGTGAGTGCGTGCGTGCGTGGTGCGTGCGTGCGTCGATGCTGCGTGCTGCGTGCGTGCGTGAGTGCGTGTGCGTGCGTGCGTGGTGCGTGCGTGCGTGCGTGCGTGCGTGCGTGCGTGCGTGCGTGCGTGCGTGCGTGCGTGCGTGCGTGCGTGCGTGCGTGCGTGTGCGTGCGTGCGTGCGTGCGTGCGTGCGTGCGTGCGTGCGTGCGTGCGTGCTTTCGTGCGTGCGTGCGTGCGTGCCCTGCGGCGTGCGTGCGTGCGTGCGTGCGTGCGTGCGTGCGTGCGGTGCGTCGTGCGTGCCGTTGCGTGCGTGCGTGCGTGCGTGCGTGCGTGCGTGCGTGCGTGCGTGCGTGCGTGCGTGGCGTGCGTGCGTGCGTGCGTGCGTGCGTGCGTGCGTGCGTGCGTGCGTGCGTGCGTGCGTGCGTGCGTGCGTGCGTGCGTGCGTGCGTGCGTGCGTGCGTGCGTGCGTGCGTGCGTGGGGTGCGTGCGTGCGTGCGTGCGTGCGTGCGTGCGTGCGTGGTCGTGGTGCGTGCGTGCTGGTGCGGGGCGTGCGTGCGTGCGTGCGTGCGTGCGGCGTGCGTGCGTGGTGGTGTGTGTGTGTGTGGTGTGTGTGTGTGTGTGTGTGGTGTGTGTGTGTGTGGTGTTTGCGTGTGGTCGTGTGTGCGTGTGTGCGTGTGTGCGTGTGTGCGTGTGTGCGTGTTGTGTGTGTGTGTGTGCGTGCGTGCGTGTGTAGGCAAGACAGGACATGTATTTCGTCTTGTGTCATTTAAATTTTTCTCTTAATAATGTAAGTCCGAGTTGTATTAATTAAGGAATAGTTTGATCATCACCTAAGTTTTTTGTACTGTGATACTTACGTGATTAGAATCGATATATTATGCCTCAATTTGTTCACTGTTCTTTATTATTTTTATAGTAACTCAAAGATGACGCTTTATAGATATAAAGTTTTATGAAGGAAAAAAAAGTTTTTGTTTTTCTAAGCCCCCCGGCAGCTTATCTTATTCTTTTTGTAACTAACTATCTTTTTTATTGAAGTAAAAAAAACCACCCCACAAACACACACACACACACACACAAACACACACCCACACAAAACAAAACCCCACACAAACACACAACACACCACCAACCACACACACACACCCCAACACACACCACACACACAAAACACACACACACACCCCACACACACCACACACAAAACACACACAATACAAAACAACTCTCACCCAAGCCCAAAATGCATTCCCCAAACCACAACACACACAACACCACCAAAACACACACACACACACACCAAACAACCCACACACACCCACACACACACACCCCACACACAAAACCCCACACAACACACACACACACACACACACACACACACACACACACACCACATATACACACATACTCTCACACAAGTCCAAAATGCTTTACCCAAAAACACACACACACACAACCCCCCACACACACACACACACCCCAAAACACACACACACACCACACCCCCAACACACACACACACACACACACACACACACACACACCACACACACACACCCACACCACACACATACTCTCACACAAGCCCAAAATGCTTTCCCCAAAAAACACACACACCCCAAAAAACCCCCACCCCCACAAAAACCACCCCACAAACACACCCCACACAAAACCACACACACACACACACACAAAACACCACACACAAAACCCCAAAAACACACACATATATACACACTTTACTTCACAAAAGTCCAAAAGCATTCCCCAAAACACACACACACCACACCCCAAAACACCCCACACACACACACACAAAACCACACAAAACACACACACACACAAACACAAAACCCCAAACACACACACACAAAACCACACCACATAATACAAAATAATTGCTTATTTCATTTAAAAATGGTTAAGGGTGGCCAAAAATTAAAAAGGATAAAATTTTCTGCCCTTTTAAAGGGGTTAACCCTGGGGAAAAAGCCCATTTCCCCAAGGAAAATATAAAAAGCACCCCCTTTTTTGGAAACCCCGGGGGAAAAATTAATAAACAGGGAAACATTGGGTTTAAATTGATAATTTTGGCCTTAGAAAAATTTCGATTTCCCTTTGGTGGGGGGATGCTGCCCGGCCCTGGGTAAGACTTGTTTTGGGGGTGGGTGTCAAATACACAAACAAACCACACACAAGAAAATTACCCAGCCCGCACATCAAAACCACCAAAGAAACCTCAAAAATCCCCTAAACCCCAGTATATCTTTAAACGAAGGGTCCAGTTTTTAATTATTTGGTCCCCGTTCCCAAAGTTGCTGTAATATCCAGCCAAAATGGCTCCTGAGATTAACCCTTTGAGGCCAGCCAACCTTTTAAAACCCCCCCCATTGAAATTTTGGCCCCATTAAAAGGGTTTTTTTAAAGTGAATAAAGCAAAAATTTTTAGATATGCCCGTTTAGTACCTGTCACAAACTAATTTGGTGTATTAATTTACTTTTTCGAAAATTTTAAAAAATAAATTAAACAAAAAAAAGGAACCGGGGTTTTTTTTTTAATTTAGCAAAGGGGGAAAAAAAGGATTCTGAAAAAGGCGGGTTAAAGGGTTTGGATTTTTTTTTGGTTAATTTTGGATTGAAATGGTCCTTAATAATATTTGGCCCAATATAGTTACATTTCCCCTAAAATTTAAAAATAGGCCCCCCTTGGGTATTTTTAACCTTTGGTGTTTTTCCCTTTGTTTTCTACCTGGGTTTTTATTGTGTGGTTTTAAAAACTGGGAAAATGGTTCCGAGGAAAAAATAATTTTTTAGGTTAAATTTACCCTTCCGGGGAACGAATTGGGGAGGGGTTTTTTAATTTTTTTTTTGTTTCGTTTTTTTTTTTTTTTTTTTGTTAGTTAAATTTGGCCCCCAAAAGGGTTCTTGGGTTTCCCCAAACTCGGGTTTTTCCAAGGTCATTGGTTCGGAAAAGGAATTTGATTTTTTTTGGATTAAAATTTTTGACAACTTTTTCAAAAAAAAAAAAGGGGGGATAAAATTTATTGGCCCGGGGTTTGGGATAAACCCTTTTTAAAAAGGGTATAATATTAATCCTTTTTTTAAAATTAAAATTTTTTATAATTATTTATTTACCCAATTTTTTATAGAAAATTTTTAATTTTATATATTTATTTTTTTATTTTATTTAAAAGGGTTTAAAAGGTTCGGTTGGGGGGTTAAAGCTCGGGGGGTTTTTTCCAAATGTTGGGATTGCGTTTTTGGGTTCAGTTGGGTTAAAATTATTGGGTTTTCTTTTGGGGGTTACATATTTTGGTCCCATGGCCCCGGTTTTCCCAAAAGGAAAAAAAGGGGGTTTCGGATTTAAGGGTGGATTCTGGGTTGAAAACTCTTCCAAAGAACAAGGTAGGAAGGGTTTTGAATCCGGAAAAGGTTGGGAAAACAAATTGTTAAAAGTGGTTTTGACCCCTTTCCAAACTTGGGGTTACCCGGGGGTTTAATTTCTTTTGGAAAGAAAATTTTTCAAAATTTAACCAATAGGGGGAAAGTCCCTTTTGAAAAAAACCTTCCCCGGGAACGTTAAAACTAGAAGGTTTTTTGTTCAGGGCCAAACCCTCGGACCCCCTTATTGACTTTTCCTCCTCAAAATATTTCCCCTTGGGCCCACTTCAACAACACTGGTTTTAAAGGGGGCTAGATTATTGGGGCCCCTTTTGGCTGGGCCCGAAACCACCAAAAACCACCCTTTTTAAACCCTTTAAAGGCCAAACTCCAAAGGTTTTTGGAATTGGGGGGCCGGGTCCCAGGGGACCAAAGCCGGCCGTGGGGGGTTTGTTGCCAGGGGTAGCTGGGGGAAAATCGGGACCACCACCTCCTTAAAGGCCTCCTTTGGGAAAAGGGACCTTTAAAGAACTGAGGGTTTCCGGAGGCAAATTCTTTAACAATCCCTTTGGGGGGTTCTACACTTAAAAGGGGCTTATTTAATTTCCCCAAAAGAATCTTCCAAGGAACCCTACTTTTTTATCTTAAAACAAGGACTTGGACCTTTGTTTATAAAAAGGGGTTTTTTCCCCCAAGTCTCAAATGGTTTAGCCTATTCTCTCGGGCCTTAAACCTGTGGGTCCTTAAAACCGAAAAACTCCCAGGTTAAAGGGAGGGTTTTACCCCGGGTCACGGGGGTTTGCCCCCGGGGGCCCAAAAATCGAGGGGCCCCCAGGCGGGGCTGGGGAAGGGGACCGGGGGCTTTTTCCCCGGTGAACCCCCCCCTGGGGAGACGACAAGGAAGGGGTTTATGTGGATTTGCGGGGTTTTCCCCTTCATTTTAAACCTTTTAAAACCCCCCCGCCTTTTGAGCCCCCGAAAAAAAGGTCCCCGCCAAGCCTTCTTTCGGGGCCAAACCCTTCAACCCACCCCAGTTGGTCGCCCCCTGTCACAGGGGGCCCAAGGCCCCCTTCCCCTTCTAGTTCTTTAAAGTTTGAAAAAGGGGGGAAAAACCTTAAAAAAAGACCCAAAGCCATTGGAAAGGGATTGGTTTTCCCCGAACCCCAAAAGGGGGGAAAAAACCCCCAAACCCTTTTGCAAGCCCGGGCTGTGCAAATTAATTAAACCCATTTTTTTAATTTCCCCCCCCCCCCCCGGGGCGGAGCCCCCAAAAAGTTTGGGGGTGGGGGCCAGGATCCGGGGGTTTGCATGCCGTCCTGACCCCGTTTGGCAAATTTCCACCCCCCTGACGGGAAAAAGGGGGGTGGCGCCCCTTTTCAAAAGAAAAAAAAGGGGACCGCCCGGGACGAAAAAATTACCGGGGTTTTAAAAGTCAGCGTCCCGGGCCCAAAGGGCCCTTCCCCATCTTTGGGGGGGACACGGATTCGCATTTCATCTGGTGAAGAATCAGAAAACCTCAGCGGGTCGGGTTCACCCCTGTAAGCAACAACGGACCGTACCAGCGCTTCTTGCCTGGGGGGAACGCCGAGTGAGTCTCGACAGGAGATGCTGAAGCCTATGTTGTCCCCAAAAAAGGGTTTTGGGTAAAGTGCACTTTAGCCCACTCTGGGACTTCTGCGACTTCCAAGGGGGTTCCTGAAAGGGGACTTTTGGTTTGATAACTGGTCGTTTTTGGGGGATGGGGAGTGCGGAAGTGGGGGGCCCAAGTGTCGGCTTTTTTTCCGGGAAAAAACAGGAGGGGGCCCAAGGGTGCGTCCTTGCCCCATCTTTTTCCCAATGGGGTTGGACTGGGTAGGACAAGGTTAGATCAAAGGAGGGAGCACCGTCGGAGCATAAGAAAGATTTTGGGTTTTTCCCGATGATGCAGTAACTTTGCTGGGGTCGCGGGGGTCGGGTGAGGGGCCCCGAGGCGCGCAGAGGGGCAAAGCCTTTGGGAGGGGGTTTCTCCGGGCTCAAGACCAAGGCCCAAAGGTTTTTTGGAGATTTACAGATGAAGCAGTACAGCGGTTCATGCATGGGGCCGGGACATTGAGTTTGGGAAAGTTTACATCTTGGTAGCGCGTCCTTTAAGAAGGCGGGTCACGTCAAGAAGTTTTACGGGGATTGGCATACCCCAGGGGTTAGGGGACCGCCCCACGGGAGATTTGACGTTGTCGGTACCGTGCAGGGGACAAAGACCGGTTTCTTCAAGTCGCTTGGGGGACCCCTATTTACTCTAGGGTTGTGAGACATGGAAAATAAATAGGGGAAATGAAGAGACAAATCAAAGCCCTTTGGTTTAAAAAAGGTTTCCTCGCGGGAAAAAGGGTTTATCAGGGATAAATTACGTTTCAAATCACGATTGCACCGTGGACAAACCGGGGCCTTTTCCCTTTGCTTTAGTCCGTCAGCCCCAAAATGGGTAATGGACATGTGGCCCCGTACCCTAAAAACCGACCCTTTCCCAGGGTTGGTATCTGTAAGGGGACAATCCGGCGTGGAGGAAGCCAAGGGGGGGGCCCAAAAAGGGGCTGGGGCTGGGGAAAAGTTGATTTTTTTGTCGAGAGGTGCTTTGGGATGGGAAAGGAGCCTGCATGGGAACTCGGCCCTGGTTTACCCCCGGGAGTGGCGTCGTAGGATGGGCGAGGCGACGCGCCCCCCAGGTAGCCCCAATGATTTATTGATTTCTTAAACCCCCCACGCCCCAGATCTTTTCCTTTTCTATAAAAAACGTCTGTTTTTAGCCCCTAGGGAAATTTCGAAAAAATAATGAAAAATCCAAAATTAAACTAGGGGGCAGGGTATTTAAAAATATCATATCTAAAAAATATTTTCCTTTTAAATTTAATAAAAATGTTAATGGTAGTCAAATTAAACGGAAAAAACCCTTTGGGTTAAAAGGGGGTTTAAACGAAAATTTTAAGGTTTTTTTTTTGATTTCGTTTGGGATGGTTCATATGAGGCTTAGTTAGGCTTTGTGCAAAAGTGGGCTCTTCAAAACGAATAGAAAGCTTTTTGGTATTTTATCCATGGATAGAATAGACAATGGCACATCCGCTTTTTTTTCCCAAAAAAATAAATTGGAGCCCCAAAAAACCTTTGGGTACTCAATGTTCGCCGATGAGGGTGAAAAATAACGGCCCGATTTTGTGTGTGGGTTGCTATTTGTTATTTGTTTCTGTCTTTGACCCGCTTGACAAAGTAACCAAAAGTGGGGGTAAAAGTAGGTTTTATTAGGGAAGGCCCCCAAAAAGGAAGGTCAGCCCACCCGTTTCCCCCAAAAATTAAAATTCCCCCGCATGTGCTCCCCTGACGTCAGGAATAGAGCGAGGAGGGGTTTTGAGGGCAGTTTTCCCCCCCACATTATCCTGGGCCCCCTATTTCGGGGGACGTCAGAAAGTTTTCCCCCCCAATTTAAAGGGTTTACGTTTACAAAAATTTTCCCCCGGGACGGTGGTGGGCCGACCCGTCTTTCTTGACCTTTGGTTAGGTTTCACACACACAAAACACACACACACCACCACACACACCACACACACACACACACCAAAACACACACACACACACCGCGATGGTTTAGGTGATAGGTGCGGCCCCATTCTGTGGTTGGCGGTCGAATCCCCACTGTCCCCGGGGGTTTTTTACGCCCCCGGGGCACTTATATACTAATTTCGACGGGGCGCGAAAAGGGTGCGAGTTTCCCCATGGGTACGGGGGTTTTTCTCACCCTTTAAACGACCGACCCGGGCCCGACCCCACCCACGGCACGCTTTCAGGAAAATTTTTTTTTTTTTGGGAAACCCGTTTTCCCATGACAAGCCCGGGCTTCGCCATCTAAAACCCCATTTAAAACCCTTTTTTTGCTCCCACATGTTTTTTCTCCCCCGAGGGGTCAGCCCTGGCGCGTGGCGGTGCCGGTGGGTGTGTCAAAACAAAGTTTTTTGCAAGCTGGGGAAAAAAAGGGAAAAAAAAAACAAAGAAAAAACAAAAGAAAAAAAAAACCATGTGACCTTAAAATTGAAAGCCGGGATTTTGGAAACCCTGCGGGGGGAAAGGGCCCTCGGGGGACTTGCCGAAAAGGCCCCACGGTTCGGCCCCGTGCGGGGGTTTTTTGGGGTGCTGTCCTTTCCCCATTAAAAGGGGGTCTTTTCTGGGTTTTTATAGCAGTAGGCCCTGGGTCGTTGTCGTTTTTGGATAGCCCGAGCCGTGTGTCTGTCGTTGTTTTTTAAAAGCAGTAGCCGTGTGTCTGTCTGTCTGTTTTGTTATAGCAGTAGCCGTGTGTCTGTCTGTCTGTTTTGTTATAGCAGTAGCCGTGGGTCTGTCTGTCTGTTTTGTTATAGCAGTAGCCGTGGATTTGTCTGTCTGTTTTGCTATAGCAGTAGCCGTGTGTCTGTCTGTCTGTTTTGCTATAGCAGTAGCCGTGTGTCTGCTGTCTGTCTGTTTTGCTATAGCAGTAGCCGTGTGTCTGTCTGTTTGTTTTGTTATAGCAGTAGCCGTGTGTCTGTCTGTCTGTTTTGCTATAGCAGTAGCCGTGTATCTGTCTGTCTGTTTTGCTTTAGCAGTAGCCGTGTGTCTGTCTGTCTGTTTTGGGTAGCCGAAACTGCAAATTCAATTTTGATGTGAGTAGGCAAAAAAAAAATCGCAAATAAATCGTAGGTGGTAAGCGGCTTTTTGGACTAAAAACTGCGTTGAGCAGCGGTTGTAAGCTATCCAAACTCTGCCAGCGTTCAATTTCTCGAAATTGTATTCGACTCGCGACCGAGCACCAACCGCTCCTCCGCTACTGCGCTCCTCTGTACTGCTACCTGCCGGCATAACAGACGTGTTTGCGTTAATATTTGCTTTTGACGCTATAATTGAACGATACAACATTTACTCATATAATATACTTAATATAATATACATTATACTTTTATATAAACTTATTTTATATAATATAAGAATATATATTATATTTTCGAGGCGAAGGCGAGTCCGAAGGCCGAGTCCGAATTGATCACGATCAATTTACGCTATAAGGCCCTTCAATCGAGCAGCCGAAGCGACGACTTCTACCTGCCTCGCGTACCCATCATCACGCAGGCAGCGTCTGGCACTGGATTCCGCATGCGGCGTCTGCAATTTCCCATCCGTGTTGCATTTGCCATGCCGATCAACAAGTGCCAGGGCCAGACCAAGAGCTACGTGGGACTCTACTTGCCTACACTCGTGTTCACGCAAGGCCAACTCTACGTCAGCCTGTCAAGGGTTGGCTGTGCTGATGCCGTCGAAATGTTGGCGCCCCGTGGAATCACACGGAATGTGGTCTACCCCGAGGCACTTTGACCAGTGACCAACGACATCAACAACACGATTAGAGTTTGCACTCACATTGTTGTCAAATATATACTACTACTACAAACATCAATACATGGGGCTGAAGGGCCCACAAGCACTTGTCTCTTCAATACCTTTAGTTAATATCAGCAACCCTCCCCCCACACACACACACCAAGCTACTTTTCTTATTATCCTCCTCTATACCTTGATAGTCACATCGCTTTCTGCACCAATTCCTTCCGAGGTATTACACACCAGGAATAATTATAAGGCCTATATATAGGTGGCGGTGGATAGCCCTTGTACCGGCCTGTATATACGACCTTCCACGCCGCTAATGGGACCCAGAAAGGCGGTGGTTGGCGCTGAAGGGAAGTTAGTTGAGAGGGAACGGTATTGCTGGAGTGTGTGTGTGTGTGGTGTGTGTGTGTGTGTGTGTTGTTGTGTGTGTGTGTGTGTGTGTGTGTGTGTGTGCATGTGTGTGTTGTGTGTGTGTGTGCTTGTGTGTGCGTGTCGTGTGCGTGTGCGTGTGTGTGCGTGTGCGTGTGCTGTCGTGCGTGTGCGTGTGCGTGTGGTGTGTGTGTGTGTGTGTGTGTGTGTGCGTGTGTACGTGTGTGCGTGCGTGCGTGCGTGCGTGCGTGCGTGCGTGCGTGCGTGTGTGTGTGTGTGTGTGTGTGTGTGTGTGTGTGTGTGAAGGAACTCCGTAGTGTAGTGGTTAGCACGCTCGGCTTACAACCGAGAAGTCCCGGGTTCGATCCCCAGTCGGAGCGAAAGATAGATGGGTGGTCTTTCTTAAATCCCTAGCCGCTGTCCACCCAGCAGTGAATGGGTACCGGGTGCCACCGGGGGTTTGTAACCCCCCCCCCGGGGTGGTGGCTTCGGCCAACACTAATATGCAGCAGCGGTAGATCACTATGGCTCTGAGGCATTATCCTCTAAACAAAACAAACAAGAGACAAGAGTGTGTGTGTGTGTGTGTGTGTGTGTGTGTGTGTGTGTGTGTGTGTGTGTGTGTGTGTGTGTGTGTGTGTGTGTGTGTGTGTGTGTGTGTGTGAGTGAGTGAGAGAGAGAGAGAGAGAGAGAGATATTATATCTTTAAACTTCAAAACTCCCTATAAATATCTAAATCGCTTTAAATGATGCAAGAAATATGTTTAGGAATTTAATTAGCTAAATAGCCATCAGAAATATAGGTTGTCGTAGCTTAACTAATACATTTTTATTTTACTTCATTCACTTACGTAGTGCATAAACATCCGTAATTTATACAGACACACATGCCCCAATTTTTTTTTATTAACAACCATAGGCGATCGTAGCTTATAATATCAATAACGCAATTAAATTTAATCTTAATACTAATCCTGAAACACTTATCGTAACAAATTAAACGTTCGCACACTCATAAACTTACAATGTGATTCATTGGCATCAGGGTTGTTTGATTTAAATCAAGTTGATTTTAATCAATGATTTAAATCATGATTTAAATCATATGATTTTTTTTTAAATCACTGATATAAATCATAACCTTATCATTATTTGAAAACGAGAGGGGAAAGAAGGAAAATTAAGCAAATAGGCTTTATGAACACCAATTTTATCATTGTAGTATGATTATATCATAATGAGACACAATGAGTGGTGCGGGGGAACCAGTAGTTGTAGTGGTTAGCACGCTCGGCTCACAACCGAGAAGTCCCAGGTTCGATCCCCGGGCGGAGCGAAGATAGATGGGTGGTCTTTCTTAAAACCCGAGCCCCTGTCCACCCAGCAGTGAATGGGTACCGGGTGTTAGCCGGGGGTTTGTGACCCCCCTCCCGGGGTGGTGGCTTCGGCCAACACTAATCTGCAGCGGTAGATCACTATGGCTCTGAGGAATTATCCTCTAAACAAACAAACAAACAAACAAACAAAGCACTTTGAGATACCAAATTGCCATTTGGCTGTTTTCACAGCAGAGTTTTTTCTTTTTCTCAATTATATATTTTTTTTGTTATACTGTACAAAAAGCAGCACTACTATAACCAAAAGTTGAATGTGCATGTTACTTTTGTTTATAAAAAGCCAAAGTTTAATGTGCATTATGATTATCAAACAAAAAAATATTATTCACTTGTTCAACCGGCAAAGTATTTATTACTACAACAAAAATGCTATAACATTTTTATTTAAATCAATGTATAGTGTATAGTGGAATTAGCATTATTAAGAAAAAGTATAGATAAATTTAAAATTACCCATAATAGTACAAATTCCTTTTTCATAATGTTTATTATCCAGAGTTAGCTAAAAGAAAGTACCTTGTAACTGCATATAATAAACAAATTCCACTTTAATTTAATTGGTTAGATCCAACAAAGAATCATCATCATGATCAGGAGGAGGAGTGTGTTTATTCTGGGACTTCAAAAGGAAAACAAGTTTTGCTGCCTTTTCTGTACCGAGGCGGTGCCTCAGTTTTTGTCCAAGCTCGCTTCGCTCGCTAGGACACCTATTTCAGCCGAATTCATTCTTTGGTACTAAATAGATTGGTAAATCTGTCATATAGGCTTGTAAAATGTTTACTCCACGAATAGGGGCAAGGTCTAGAGTGCATATTGGCTTGTAAAATGTTTACTCCACGAATGGGAGCAAGGTCTAGAGTGCATATAGGCTTGTAAAATGTTTACTATTTTAAGTATATATTTAAATGTATTACAAGGTCAGAGTGTTTAGGTGAAATGTTTAAAAAGTGTGACAATTAGCTGTGCAGGCTTGGAAATGTTACTCCACATCTAGTGGGCGGTCTAGAGTCATATTTGGTGTTAACTGTTATAATGGCAATTATATGTTATATGCTTGTTATATATTTTAATCACAATGTTCTAAGTCTATTTAGTTGTAAAATGTTTAAACAATAGTCGCGTAGAGTAGATTGCATGTAGAACATAATAATTTGATAACATATAGCGAAAATGTTTTAAATCAATAGAGTGCAATCCGCATTTAAAATGTTTATACAATATTAAGTGCAATAAGCTTTAAAATTCTATCCGATTTAAATTTTTTAAGTAAATCAGATTTTTTAGGTGAAATTTAAAAAATTGACACCTGTTGGCTTAACCTTCCACCATCTTGATGCGACGTCTAATCCATTAGTTCTATTAATCATTTCCATTGTTAAATCAGTATGCATTTATTATTTGCCTAGTACTTTTGAAAATATGGCACAATATCCTGGTGATTGTTTTTTCTGTAGGACATAAACACATAAGAAGAATAGAAATCTATTATCAAAAAACAACAAATAAAAAAAATCACAACGATTGGGCATAATCTTCCACCACTTGATGCGACTTTGAATTCATTACTTCCTATTAATCATTTTCCCACCCTTGTGTCAAATCGTGTGCCGGTAGTTAGGTAGCCGGAGTACTTTGAAAACCCGGCAAGTATCCCGCGTGACTGTCTCCCTTGTGTTGGAGGCTGTAGAGGCAAGGCACCAATAACTCACCCAGCGTGGGAGAGAGAGAAGAATAGACAGCCGGATGTGCAGAAAAACCAACAAATACAGACAGACAAATAGACAGATTGATAGACAGGCACAGCTATAAAGACAGATCAGATATACAGACAACCACATATAGTCTCCTTCCCTCCCCTCCTTCCCCCCCTTCAACACACACATAAAAGGATAGCCTACATATAACCTGTCACACACCGCGTTTCAGGGACATATATCTTGCCAGCGAGCCACGAATGTTACAGCTAAGGTCATGGATACGCTTTGTACAGCCTTGTAGTCAGGACACTGTGCTTAAAGGGGTCCAGTTGCCTTGAATATTCCTGGGATATTGTTGGTAACTTTGTGTATTTGCCGTAACTTCTGGTATTGTATTTACTCGTGAGGTGTTGAGACGAAATCGAGCATAAGTATTTGATCTCGAACTCTAGACTAACAATATATTCCAAGCATTCGCCTTATATATATCCTTACTATGTTTAGACTATGTTCCTACTATGTTAATCTTACTACGTTGATTTCCTATTGTCTTATGTATGATCAGATAAGCAACTCATATATATCTTTGAGTGTCCGTATTGGTACTTTTTCTAGAAACGATTGTATTGTGGAAAGAATATAGAACAAGGGTTTAATTTCCTGTTCTCTCTTGGCTAAAAACGAGAAGGCAATCCACTTTAGCTTCTGTTAATTTCACTGTTATTATTGAGATAGAATTTAATAGTTAGCTGAGAGAGAGAGAGAGAGAGAGAGAGAGAGAGAGAGAGAGAGAGAGAGAGAGGAGAGGAGAGAGAGAGAGAGAGAGAGAGAGAGAGAGAGAGAGAGAGAGAGAGAGAGAGAGAGAGAGAGAGAGAGAGAGAGAGAGGAGAGAGAGAGAGAGAGAGAGAGAAGAGAGAGAGAGAGAGGAGAGAGAAAAAGAGAGAGAGAGAGAGAGAGAGAGAGAGAGAGAGAGAGAGAGAGAGAGAGAGAGAGAGAGAGAGAGAGAGAGTGTGTGAGAGCAAGCCAGCAGTCTCGGCTTACGCTGATGACTGTACTCTCTCCTGCTCCTACCCGCGACATGACTGTGGGCGTGCTGCTAATGAGATCAATCAGCAGCTGAGTGTTATACAGGAGTGGGGTACACGTAGGCAGGTGACCTTTGCTCCGGAGAAGACACAGGCAATGGTGGTTTCTCGGTCTGCCGCTGCCGGGCCAGCAGTGGAAGGGAGGCTGCGCTTTGGTGGCGTTCCTCTCCCACTCCAGGAAGCCGTCAAGGTTCTGGGAGTAGAGGTGGACTGAGAGCTAAGGTTTGACGGCCACATCAAACACATTGCTAAAAAGGCCTCTCACAGGGTCTCTGCCCTGCGAAGGGTTGCCAGCTTCCTCGACAGGGGAGGGAAACTCCTGCTTTACAAGGCCCAGATACGGCCTTACTTAGAGTACGCCGCCCTCTCCTGGATGTCGTGTGCAGCCTCGCACACTAGGAGGCTGGACAGCATCCAGCGTCGAGCCCTGCGACTGGTGGATGCTGCAGACCCCCCAGACCCACCAGCCCAGTTCGAGCCGGTGAGTCCTCTCGACTCATTGGAACACCGCAGGGACGTCGCGGTGCTTGTGGTATTCCACAAGACACAGGTGCAGGGAGTGCCACACCTGGCTGGGTTACGACAGCCTCCGAGAATCGCCACGCGAAGCACGAGAATGGTGCTTACCAGTGGGGATGCAGTGGAGGTGCCGCGTTCCCGTGCCAGCCAGGACCAACGCACCTTTGTGGGCCGCGTCTCCAGGATGTGGAACATTTTCACGGCCGCTGTCCCTCACATCCAGGAGATGAACACACAAAGTGTAAAGTTGGCGGCCAATCGGTGGCGACTGTCGAAGCCCACCCCGCTGACGCTAGTGATACTGTGACACTAGTGACAGCAACAGTGCCTCAACAAACTTAGTGATGCTATATA
>JACEEZ010020747.1:90246-92746 GCA_016584305.1 Chionoecetes opilio
GTTAAAGAGTCGCGTATAACCTCAGGCTCCACGTTTCACTGCCCGCTATTACATTGGTGGCGCGTGTATTCAATTATAGCGGAATCCACATTTTCGTGCCAAATCCTCGGGTATATTTCAGGTGTTTCGGGATGATGGGGGTCGTTGGAAATGCTACGATCCATAGTTTTTTTTTACAAGGAGGATAAAAATGTGATCCCTCGCCTAAGTGGTCCTTTGTTGACGTAGAAAAGAAAGTTTAATCTGATTTCTTGATGCCATTGAAGTTTTTGAAGTTTTTAAGTGGATAAAAGGATTTAATGATGGGGAGAGGTAGGAAAAGTTCTTACGGCTATTACCCAGGGTAGAACAAGAAGTAACGGATTCAAGCTGGAAAAGCGTAGATTTAAAAAAGAAATAGGGAAAAACTGGTTCACAAATAGGGTGGTGAATGATTGGAATGGACTCAGTAGACAGGCAGTTAGTGCGGAGTCATTAGGGAGCTTTAAAAGGAGGCTGGATAAATTCATGGATGGGGATGAAAGGAGAATGTAGGTAGTGTTAAGTAACAGGAACTACCAAGTGTAGGTCTCACGGCCTCTTGTAGCTTCCTTATTTTCTTATGTTCTTATGACAAACAATGTAAACATTTTGGGTTACGTTATTAGAAAAAAATCTGATCAAAAAAAATCTTATACAAAATTTTGTTACCTGATTTCTTGATGCCACGAGGAGCAACTTATAAACACTTTGGGTTACGATGTAAAAAATAATCTTTTCAAAAATGTTATTGCTTCTATCAAGGCCATTTATTTTGTAGCCGACAGCACTTTGAAAAATATTAATTACATCTTACCGTAGATAACACTAAAGTCGCCAGGACAACGTTTCTTTTTTATTTACAGATGTGTGGTGGCGTTAATACTTACATTTCTACATCCAGGATTTCATGAAAGTTAGAAGGGGCTATCTGGAGAGTCTGTGTCATTTTGTGTTTTCATCTGTGTCATAGTATGGCTATAAATGAACAAAATACAAAAATAAAACCTTGTGGCGACGTTGGTAACAGGCTACACTAAGATCGCCAGCTTGTGTTTATGTTCTGAGTGTCCTTCCGCCGTCGTCGTCGCCCGAAAAAAAACGAGTAGTGAAATTTGAAGCCGTATATACAAAGATAAGATACAAAGCATAAAACAACACTGAAACAGGGTAGATTATACAGTCATGAAATAAACTACTGTGTATCATCTTCAGTGGCACATAAAAATCAGTAGTGATGCTATAATTCGTAATATATGGCGCCTGGCGACATTATTGCAGGTGGCGAACAATATGTAGTGTTATCTACGGTAGGGAGATAATGTTCCTTGCTTTTTTCATCTTTTCTTTTGTAATCCCTTTTTGAAGAACAGTTATTGACGACATGAAAGATATCAAAGAGAAATTATAAGTCGATGTGTAACTACCGACGAAGATAAAGATACTGATAAGGAATAAGTTTCCCTGATAACAGTACATGCGGGAAGTTTTATCACTGCTTTGTTTTCAGAAGTCAAGTTTCAGAGTCACTTTGTTTCATAGTCGCCAATAAAATGACAATACGAGCGAAACGAACATTGAGTTTTTGTTGCAAAGTAATTTCATCTCACAGTCCCTCGTAGTGCTGTCTTAAAACTCTGAATCAGTTTCTTTATTTTTCTCTTCTTATTTTTTTTTTTTTTCTCTCTCTCTCTCTCTCTCTCTCTCTCTCTCTCTCTCTCTCTCTCCTCTCTCTCTTACTCTCTCTCTCTCCTCCTCTCTCTCTCTCCTCTCTCTCTCTCTCTCGTCTTCCTCTCTCTCTCTCTCTCTCCTCTTCTCTCTCTCTCTCTCTCTCTCTCTCTCTCTCTCTCTCTCTCTCTCCTCCTCTCTCTCCTCTATCTCTCTCTCTCGCTCTCTCTCTCTCTCTCTCCTCTCTCTCTCTCTCTCTCTCATCTCTCTCTCTCCTCTCGTCTCTCCTCTCTCTCTCTCTCTCTCTCTCCTTCCTCTCTCTCTCTCCTCTCTCTCTCCTCTCTCTCTCTCTCTCTCCTCCTCTCTCCTCCTCTCTCTCGTCTCCTCTCCTCTCTCTCTCTTCTCTCTCTCTCTCTCTCTCTCTCTCTCTCTCTCTCTCTCTCTCCTCTCTCTCTCTCCTCTCTCTCTCTCTCTCTCTCTCTTCTCTCATCTTCTCTCCCCTCGCTCTCTCTCTCTCTCTCCGTCTCCTCATCTCTCCTCCCTCTCTCTCTCTCTCTTCTCTCCTCTCTCATCTTCTCTCTCGTCTCTTATCTCCCTCACCAGGGATCCTTGATTTAATCAATTGATTTAAATCATATTTAATCCATGATTTTTTTTTTAAATCATCTTCTTTAAATCATACTTTATCATTATTTGAAACGAGGGGAAGAGGAAAATTAAGCAATGGGCTTTATGACCCATGTATTATTGTAGTGTAATTATATCATAATGAGACTAATGAGTGGTGCGGGGGAAACAACTGTGGCACTTTTAG
>JACEEZ010020747.1:110246-112746 GCA_016584305.1 Chionoecetes opilio
TTATATACAAAACTAGTGGGGGGGCACTCAGTAGAGCGCATACCTCCGCCCGAATATTTCATCAATTGGTTGCTATGGCAACAGTTGTGATTATATATATTATATGCACTCAGTATGAGCGCATACCTCCGCCGAATATTTCATCAATTAGTTGCCATGGCAACAGTTGTCAATAGATTTCATCCAAAATTAAATCAGTTCTCTTCCTTATACCAAATAGACATGGTATACCGAGTTTGGTCCAAATCTATTCATAACTTTTCCAGAAATCCTGTACACTAACAAACAGACAGACAGACAGACACAGACAGACAGACAGACAGACAGACAGACAGACAGATCGGGGTGAAAACATAACCCCTCCAACTTCGTTGGCGGAGGTAATTATTCTTGAAATAAGGATTAGTGTGTTCATAACGACTACAGTAATTCATTACTCTTAATAATTTTTTTTGTGTAACAAAGAGGTTATGAAGGTATGTGGGACATGCACCTCCCCAAATTGCGGCACAATATGTTAAGTGTGGGTAGACCAGAGACATACATATTTGCTTAACATTACCGTCATTCATAGTAGATCTTATATTATATACCACTCCTATTATTCTACTAATTTTCAGTTTAATGTAATCTATATGAGCTTTCCATCGTAAATGTTCATCTATTATTACCCCTAAGAATTTTGCTTCTTTAACTCTAAGTATTTCAATGTTGTTTATCTTAATGCAGTGGTTCTTTACCTTCTCAGAGGCGCCGAACCCTAACGAAAACTTCCGCACACTAGCCTAACCCCTCAAATATGGGACGGAAAAACAAGATTAATACAAAAATTTAATATGAATTGCCTCAAAATTCAGGAGTGTATTTAGAAAATAAGAAGGAAGGAAGGTCTCGGCAGCAGTGACGCATATAGGTCCTTCGAAAGAGGAGGGGGGCACCGGGGTGAATCCAGGATTGTTTTAAGGGAGGGAGATGGAGCGGAGCGAACCTTTACAGCTGTGGGGTCTGAGGAGGGAGTTAGGAAATTTTTTGAAATTCAAGCATTTCTAGGGGCATTGTAAGACCTCAGAAGGGATATTCTGCACAAATCTGATATTCAAAGGCAAAACAATTTTTGTCCCTTTGGGACAAAAGGAGGGGCCATGGCTGAGTTCCCCCCATACCCCGCTATATACGACTCTGCTCGGAAGGAAGAGAGGCGTGCGAACACACACACACACATACCAGAGCTGGGCACTTCCGCAAAACTTCCGCAAACCACAACGTCCGCAAATTGCGGAAGTCCGAATTCGTTTGCGGGTTTGCGGAAGGGTAAAAAGTTGCGAATTTGCGTTTGCGGAAGTACTGCCGCAAATGCAAATATGTTCGCAAATTCCCCAGTGGCCGTGGTGAGTTTGAACACGATTACTGCGCGGCTACGCGTACCGTCCAGGATGAGTAAGGCGGGGTTCACACTACACGTTTTTGCTGTCCGTGTCTACGTGGGCGTGGCGATCAGTGACGTCACAGTGACGTCGCCCCGCCACTCCCGCAGCTACGTAGAAAGAATTGGGAGCTCCGAATAATGTGAGCTGAGACGTGCGTCTCAAGGTCAGTGACGTCATCACTGCTCCAGCAATGTGGTGGTCGCGGGGAGCCTGTGTTCACATTACACCGGCAGGAGGTGACGTCACTGTGGTGTACTGTGAGTCACTGATGACAAGATGCACGTAGACTACGTCCAGCAAAAACGTGACGTGCGAACCGGGCCTAAGATCAATAAGGGAGGCTGCTTTCCCACCAGTCAACCTTGACCGGAGTTATCAGTGAGCATTCATAGACGAAGCACGTATGTGTATCTCCAAACCCTTCTTCCTACATCGCTTTGTAGGTATGATGCTTTTCTTTACCATGTTTTTGGTTGAATCTCATATAAACATTGTCTTTGTGATGTTATAATATCATTGAAATATCTTAGATATTACTGTAAACTTTGTTAGGTGAGATCCAAGGTCAGTAGATACTAGAAACAATGTTTGGCGATGGCAGGCTCGGCTCTGAACTCACACGTCCCTCGCTGATTCAGTCATGTCTTCAATTATCGTGTGGCCTCACCCAAGATTATGAAATAACCGCAAGATGTTTAGAAAAACTGACTCAACTATCATCTTACTGACACATTTTCGTATATAATATGCGCATATTTTGAGCAAGGAGAGGCAGGTCAGAGGGTCATAAATCAGTGATATGGACACGGCGAGCATACCAAGAGGTGTGTATTATACGTGTGCTGGTGACAGTGTTATTTGCTTGCAGCGACCATGGCTCTGCTTTAGAGCTAAATATTACTTGCAAGGATTGTGTTGTGAGTGAATTAGTGCGTTGCGGTGGTGAGGCGACAGTATTGACCCTGCGTTACCGCTAGGCCGAGGTGCGAGTTAACCGCCATCCCTCATGCCGCGCAAACAATTTTGTGCCATCTGATCTCTGCCGCATCTTGATTACTATGGCGCCCACCACA
>JACEEZ010020747.1:117746-138687 GCA_016584305.1 Chionoecetes opilio
ATGAGGTCGCTACATGGTGAGATGCCGAGGAGCCCCCTGACTGAGGAATGGCAAGCTGCCTCCTGACGGAGAACAAAATGAGGTGGCTACATGGTGAGATACATTACACCGATATTGTGGAGGGACAGGCTGTCACCTGACGAAGAACAACAGGCAGCTGAGAAAGGCCGCTGCCAATCAGCTGGTCTCGCTGCCCCGTGACTGAGGTGTGTCAGGCGGGCTCCTGACGGTGAAAAAACATGCTGCCGTTACATGTTGAGATATCGCGCTGCCTGGTGACAGAGGAGTGCAAGGCTGCCTCCTGACAGAACGCCACGCCCTGTATACATGTAACCGTAACAGCAAAGCTAGCTACCTTGATTTACATGAAGATTCGTCTCTCATCGAGTGTGCTTAATATATTCACATTACTGGTAATAAGCCCAAAAAGATGTATTTAGAAAGACATTTGAAGATGAGAAAAAATGTATAAATGATGAAGATGAGTGGTTAAACCCACCCAGAGTATCCTAGGGCGAATTAATCCGACACGTAAATTTCCGGCCGTGGCGTGAGGCAGGAGCTGGGAGCAAGCTGTTGTCTCTCCACGCAGCAGGGTGAAATGAAAAGGAAAGATCGTACATCTGGCGCGCTACTTGGCATCTCGAAACACAACAAACTGGGCAAGCAAGACTCTCTCAGAGTGACAGCCAGAGATTCCCACAGAGATTCAGCCAGTGACATGGGAAAGTTGTATCTAATATTCTCTTTTCCAGACTAACATCATCTCTGCGGTACACTAGGTTTGGGAGTATCAGGCGGCTACAGTGGCATTCGCGAGTTAGTGGGCGGAGCCGAGCGGCTGAAGGAGGCGCCAATGCGGGGGGGGTTGGAGGGTCTGCCGAAAAGGCGAGCGTATTGTTAATATGCCCCCGGGACACAGGACTAGTACATGTGATATCCGGGTTAACACAGTTACCTTCCCCAGGTTTACCCAGGTACCCATTTATCAACCCCGAAAGGGAGGAAGAACAGCTGATAAGGCTGGGCGCAGACTTGCCCTTGCCCGGATTCGAACCACGGTCTGCAGATTCGTAACTAGGCACGCTAGCCACTACACCACGGAGGCGACAACACGGGGTCTAAAGAAGCTCGATAATTGCCTGAGTGGTCAAAAGTGGCTCAATGAATACCAAAAAGTCAAAAAGTACCAATAAGATATGCAATGTAAATACGTATGTTTTTATGATTATTTTCTTACTCGTAGTAGCAGTAGTAGTAGTAGTAGTGGTAGTAAAATAGTTGTCAACCATAGATAGCTTAGCCAGATTGGGGCCAACTGACTGAGTTTGTGAGGGACAAAACTTTCCTTTTCACCACTGACCACACAGTTCCACAAGGGTAAAGGTCTACTTTGAAGAAAAAATTGTTGTAGCAATACTGTATTTATTATACTTTTCATTAAAATAATCGTAATAAATGTTTGTGGGTCGATAATCGAACAGGGATCCCCAGAAGGGATCGATGGACTGAAAAGTTTAGGGACCCCTGCTCTAGGTTATGTATGATTCAACAAATAAAAGAACTTTTGATGTAGCCATGGTCGTGGACATATATTACTGTGATGCAGTTTTTGTCTATTCCATTTTTCTCTGTATTTCAAACTTCTTGTCTTCATTAGTATCATTTTTTTTATTTTTGACTTCATTGCCACGCAAATGTTTTTAGTATTAATGTAGAATATTTATTACGAATGTAAATAATGAACTAGGAGATAAGATACTTTGATCCTATCTAGACACTTTGCAAGTACCAACGACGAGGTTATTGACTATACAAAGTGCCACCACGCCAGGATGAACCTGGTGGGAACTTGGTAGGATCGAACGGAGGGACGCTGCACGCAAGCCCACACCTCTACCAACCGAGCCACCCTAACGGGTATGAATTGGAGAAAGACGTATTTTTAATCTAAGTATGTAGATTAATTTCGTTTAGTCTTGCATTAATTTTACTTTCCCGTGTTCCCTCCTTCGTTGCTTCCTTCCTGCCTTTTGTTCTCCTGATGGCTCGGCGGCTCCTTCCCTTGCTTTCAAACCCGTCGGGGTGGCTCGGTTGGTAGAGCTGCGGGCTCGCGTGTAGCGTCCCTGCATTCGGTCAGCGGTTCGAGCCCACCAGGTTCGTCCTGGCGTGGTTGCGCTTTGTATAGTCAATAACCTTGTCGTTGGTACTTGCAAAGTGTCTAGATAGGATCAAAGTATCTTATCTTATATCCCTTGCTTTCAACTCTGCTCAAACATTTTTTACGGGACAACTTCTCATCCCTGGCTTTTCCTTCTTCGCCCAGAATGTTCTTTCTCTTCATTCTTTCCTTGCACCAAATACTTATATTTCCCTTGTTTTTTCTTCTTTTTCCTTTAGTATTCCAGTTTTCCATATATTCCTTTCACATTTTCGAATGCACCATATCTTCCTGCTCCTCCGCCTCCTCCTCCTTCTTTCCTCCTGCTCGCCTCATCTCCTCACCCGTCTCTCGGAACTCCTAGTAATACCTCAACTCATGATCAAAATGAGAAAGATTCTGATTATGCATAATGCGAGATATAGTATTCTCCCCACGTATGAGTCTGTTGCAGCGGGGACGTGAGGGACAAGGTGTGGAGGGTTGGGAGGTTGGGAGGCCAAGGTGTGTGGCTCGTGCTGAACCTGAGCTTCAGTCCGCCTTGTGTCCTGCTATGTCTCACTGCTTCGGCAGCAACAACCGAGAGTCCTAAGGAGTCTCATACTTGTGATAGTAGTAGAAGTAGTAATAGTAGTGGTATTATTATTATTATTATTATTAGTAGTAGTAGTTAGTAGTAACAGTAGTAGTAGTAACAGCAGCAATGGCAGCATCATTATTATAATAATAGTAGTGGTAGTAGTAGTAGTATTGGTAGTAAAGTATCTTATAGTTGGGTTAACAACAGCAACAACAGTCCTACTACTATATCTACCACTACTAATAGTAGTACCAATAGTAGTTACGTTGTAGTAGTAGTAGTAGTTGGTAGTAGTAACAGTAAAAGTATATAAGTAGCAGTAGTAATACAAAAAATATTAATAATCATACTATACTGTAATTCACCGAATGTCCGTCTGTCTGTCAGCCCGTCCGTCTGTCTGTCTGTATTGTTAAAGCCCTGTTCCCACCTTCCCGCTTGTACGGCCGCCATACAACAACAATGACGTCACCATCCTCACCGCTTGAGTGGTATTTGTGGTAACTGGGCACAGTTGGCAACTCCGCTCGAGCGGACACCGCCGAGCGGGAGAGATGACTTGAATTTAACTTAGTACGGCGGCCGTACAGCGGTACGGCGGTGCGATAGACTTTGTTGTGACGTCATTGTGACGTCTTTGTTGTTGTACGGCGGCCGTACAAGCGGGAAGGTGGGAACCGGGCTTAAGTCTCCGCCATTTATGTGCTAATTCCAACCAAACTTTCAGGAAATTTTAAGGTCATCGCTGGGATGGCTTTAAACTATATATATTCGGTCATTATAATTATATATCATTAGTAAAAAAAGAAATATTAAAATTTTGCTTTTATTTCAATATTCTTTACCCCTTATGGTGTTCCAAGCTCCCTCGGTCAGCCACTTAACTATAACCTGCACTTAAGTGTGTGTCCTTGAAAAAGACAAAAGATAAAAAATACACTCCAAGGAAATAATTATTCCTATGTCCATGGAAATTTCATATACTGAATGACTATCTTTGATCCAAGAAAAGATAAAAAACGAATGAAAAACCATCACATGCTCATTAGCTCCAAAAATGAACGACAAAAAAAAGGCAAGAGGTGCTTGCAGGATGTGGAGGCTGTGACTGCCTCGTCAGGGAGAGAACTGTCTCGAAGGGTCTCGCAGGATAGTCTTTCCTCGTAACTTTTTGAGGCCCAGAAAATATTTTCCATTGTAATTTGGGTACCATTAGACTGTTTTTTATGTGAATATAAGCAATATTTTATAGATATGACCTGTTTAGTATCTTTGTCCACTAGTTAATTTGGTATATTAAGTCACTGTTCGTAATTTTAGGGCTAACAACAGACGATTATTTATAGCAAGGGAAAATTCTGGGCGCGAAGGGGTTAAATCAATCGAAAACAAGCAGTAGAGAAAGCTGCGTTTTACTACTACTACTTACAAATCTTTATTTATCAAGCGTTTCGACAGCTGAGTGCCATCTTCAGTAATTTAAAACAGATAATAAAGTTACAAAATTAAAACTATGAATAGGTAAAATTTCTTAACATTAAAATTAATATGTTAGTGGGGAAAACCTAGTCTATATACAGAGGTGCTGCTGATAACGTATTATTAAGTATTGGGTTTTCTTTTTTAATGCTAAGCGACTCGAGAATTATTAAGCTTGCACTTGGGCAGGCATCTATAATATTAAAATGGTCGTAAGGTGGGGTAATATTACATGAGATACAGTGGCCCTTACGTCTGAGGGAGGAGGCGATCCCAGTTGACGACCTGTCCTGCTCGACTGACCTTCGTGTTCATCTGTCCCAACTTTGACAGCACGAATGGCGCTCCCAATAAACCCGGCCTGGCAACCTGGGTAAGAAAATCGATCAATGACAGATGAGCGCAGTTCAGTCTTTAACATAAAAAAACCCATAAACTTAACATAAAATAAAAACAATCTTAAAAGAGTTGATAAAGACAAATTTTAAATCAATATGTGCGTAAACTATAGTAAACTGATTAAGTAGGGAATCCTTTATCTGCGTAGAGACAGTCTCTACGCAAATAAAAGATTTGCTGCCTAATCAATTTTCTAAATTCTACCCACATAATTTTAAATTGGTTTTAATCAACTCTTTAATGAGTTGATTAAAACTTTCGTATGCGGTTCAGCCTCTTGTGGTTCTTCTATTTGTTCCATAAAAGTACCACAAGTGGGTACAAACACATGGAAGTACCAAAAGATACCACAACTAGGTTAAGAGCGTCTTACATAAAAGGGACAAATAATAAGACGCCTCAAGGACGCACAACAAGATCAGCTTTGTATGGCGCCGTGTTTGCCGAACCTTGCCACAGTCTGTACTGAATCAGCAGACTTGTGATATACATAATTGATCATGTTTCCTCTCTGTGCTATATAGCTTTTCCCTTCAGCTTCCGTTCATTTAACTCTG
The DNA here is from genome assembly GCA_016584305.1 of Chionoecetes opilio. NCBI lineage: Eukaryota > Metazoa > Arthropoda > Malacostraca > Decapoda > Majidae > Chionoecetes > Chionoecetes opilio. The sequence goes on from JACEEZ010020747.1 coordinate 122,923, forward strand.
ACCAATTAACCAACTCTCTCTCTCTCTCTCCTCTCTCTCTCTCTCTCTCTCTCTCTCTCTCTCTCTCTCTCTCTCTCTCTCTCCTCTCTCTCTCTCTCTCTCTCTCTCTCTCTTCTCTCTCTCTCTCTTCTCTCTCTCTTCTCTCTTCTCTCTCTCTTCTCTCTCTCTCTTCCTCTCCTCTCTCTCTCCTCCTTCTCTCTCTCTTCCTCTCCTCTCTTCCTCCTCTCTCTCTCTCTCTCTTCTTCCTTCCTCTCTTCTCTTCTCCTCTCTCCTCTCTCTCTTCTCTTCTCTTCTTCTCCTCTCTCTCTCTCTCTCTCTCTCTCTCTCTCTCTCTCTCTCTCTCCTCTCTCCTCTCTCTCTCTCTCTCTCTCTCTTCCTCTCTCTATCTCTCTCTTCTCTCTCCTCTCTCTCTCTCTCTTCCTCTCTCTCTCTCTCTCTCTCTCTCTCTCTCCTCTCTCTTCTCTCTCTCTCCTCTCTCTCTCTTCTCTCCTCTGACTCACCTCATTTTTCATTCTCTTTCTCTCCTCTTCCTCTTTCTCTCTGACTAAGTTGTATGTGTTATCAGCGCGGGAAGTGAAGGCTTCCTGCTGTGACGTCACCGAGCCGTGCTGCGTCGTCTGCAAGCCTTGAGCAGCGTTTTGAGAGCTCGGGGAATTTACAGATTTTGATTGCGGATTATTTAAAAACGGCTGACTGGATTCAAAAAGTGACAACATATTGTTGATATACTCGCTAATGGCTATAATTTTATTGCATTAAATCAGGAATGATGAAATGGTCTAGACGATTACTTTAAGACGCGGAGCACAGTGGTGGGGGTTAAGGTTCCAAGTTTTGCCAAGCGTTCAACTCCGTGTTCTTGGCATTGACAGACTGGGACTTTCCGAAGCACCAACTTGTTGGACGCCTTGTAATGAGGCATGAAGGCCTGGGTACATTTACTTCATTTACCTAGCTGAGTCCTTTCCCCGCACCGCACCGGAAGGAAGCCCAACACAGGAAATAATTAGAGAGGCAACAAAACGGGTGAATATTCATTTTCTTAGTTTTTCCTCCAAGAATGTTGGTGTGGAGGTCGTGGGAGGGTTGTGTCCGTGCCTCCTCCTGTCCTCTCACCTCCCTCCTGGGGTTTGTGGGTGTAGGCTACTCTTCTGGATTCAGACTCTGTACTGCCGGGGATGGGGCTTGTTTCTCATTGACTCACACACGCTCTGCCTTGGGGAATTCAGAGTATTTCCCCGATGAAAGACTGGCTGGGGATCGATTTTGTATACTTCATGTACGGGCTTCTCTTCGTTTATTCGCTCTCTTAGTTTAGAAAAAAATATGTTCTCAAGTTCCTCTACCAACTCACATTTATCTTAAATGATGATCAATTTAAAAAGACTTTGACTCAGGACAGAACGAATGTAATCACAAGCGGATTGGCAGTGCCAGAATGCGAGGGGCGTCCTAAATGTTGTGCAGCAACATATTGGAAAATTATATATTTGCAGCATAAACCCGTGCTTGCATGCCGCAATAACTATACTGATTCACTCTTTGCATGCTGCCAGTACTGGAGTGCCTCCTGGGGGCAGCCTTGACACGAGTAACTGGCCGTCTGAGTGGTGTGACGCAAACAAGCGTTAAAGTAACCGTCCAGACCATTTCATCATTCCTGATTTGATGTAGTTAAAGTATAACCATTATCGAGTGTATCAACAATATGTTGTCACTTTTTGCATCCAGTCAGCCGTTTTTGAATAATCCGCAATCAAAATCTGTAAATTCCCCGAGCTTCGAAAACGCTGCTGGCAACTGGCAGACGATGCGCCACGGCTCGGTGACGTCACGGGAGGAAGGCTCCTCTTCCCGCGCTGCTGTGTGTGTGTGTGTGTGTAGTAGTGTGTGTGTGTGTGTAGTAGTGTTTGTGTGTGTGTGTGTGTGTGTGCGTAGTAGTGTTTGTGTGTATTTGTGTGTGTGCGTAGTAGTGTTTGTGTGTGTGTGTAGTAGTGTTTGTGTGTGTGTAGTAGTGTTTGTGTGTGTGTGTGTAGTAGTGTTTGTGTGTGTGTAGTAGTGTTTGTGTGTGTGTAGTAGTGTTTGTGTGTGTGTGTAGTAGTGTTTGTGTGTGTGTGTGTAGTAGTGTTTGTGTGTATGTGTGTGTGTGTAGTAGTGTTTGTGTGTGTGTGTGTGTGTGTAGTAGTGTTTGTGTGTGTGTGTGTAGTAGTGTTTGTGTGTGTGTGCGCGTAGTAGTGCTTGTGTGTGTGCGTAGTAGTGTGTGTGTGTGTGTAGTAGTGTTTGTGTGTGTATAGTAGTGTTTGTGTGTGTGTAGTAGTGTTTGTGTGTAGTAGTGTTTGTGTGTGTGTAGTAGTATTTTGTGTGTGTGTGTGTGTAGTAGTAGTGTTTGTGTGTGTAGTACGTAGTGTTTGTGTGTAGTAGTGTTTGTGTGTGTGTGTGTGTGTGTGTAGTAGTGTTTGTGTGTGTGTGTTGTATTAGTGTTTGTGTGTGTGTGTAGTAGTGTTGGGTTTTTTTTTTTTTTTGTGTGTGTAGTAGTGTTTGTGTGTGTGTGTGTGTAGTAGTGTTTGTGTGTGTAGTACGTAGTGTGTGTGTGTGTGTGTAGTAGTGTTTGTGTGTGTGTGTGTAGTAGTGTTTTGTGTGTGTGTGTGTAGTAGTGTTTGTGTGTGTGTGTGTGTGTGTAGTAGTGTTTGTGTGTGTAGTAGTGTTTGTGTGTGTGTGTGTAGTAGTGTTTGTGTGTGTGTGTAGTAGTGTGTGTGTGTGTGTGTAGTAGTGTTTGTGTGTGTGTGTAATAGTGTTTGTGTGTGTAGTAGTAGTGTTTGTGTGTGTGTGTGTGTAGTAGTGTGTGTGTGTGTGTGTAGTAGTGTGTGTGTGTGTGTAGTAGTGTTTGTGTGTGTGTGTGTAGTAGTGTTTGTGTGTGTGTAGTAGTGCTTGTGTGTGTGTAGTAGTGTTTGTGTGTTTGTGTATAAGTGTTTGTGTGTGTAGTAGTGTTGAACCTCAGCACTGAGTCAGCAGGCTCCGCTAACACCTGTTCATCCACCTCGTACTCTGGTTCAAACATATAGGGTTTGGCTACCATCACAATCTGATGTTCGTTTTCCTCATATACGCGAGCAGCGTCATTTAGTTCGGTCTCAGATTGAGCATCGTACTCTAGATCTATCACAGCGACAGATTCACTGTCTGACACCGAAGTACAATCGCTCATCATAACATTTGCCGACAGGTCTCACAGAGGCAGACGAGTGTTGTTACATTGGAGCGTTCCTCTCGTGACGTCATCAATAACATGCGTAGTCCTGTTGGAGGGAAGAAATGTTTTTTCGCGCGCTTTTTACAAAAGTCGTGTTTTTACGGAAATAAGGCCTGGAAATCAATTATTTTTGATGGATTAGGTATTTTGAATGTGCATTCAACATAATTAGGCAAATAATATTAGGTCTGGACGATTACTTTAAGCACATCCACGGCCGCGGTTTAATGAATGAGTATTTTATCCACGCATTTACTGAATAATGTTTTATTTATACATTTAAACCCACAAACTCACAACAATATGCCTTGCTGTTATGAGGCATCGATAAACGGTAACTTTAGCAGTAGTAGACAATAATTTAATTCCAAAATAATTGGAAATTAATTGAAAAGTAATTCATTAGATATTAACGGAGTCACTCCAAATTTAGTCATTTAGAGTCTTAGAGAGCGAGAGACTTTGAGCTTCATTCAAGCATCAGAGGAGATCAGTCGGGGACATTTGGCGTAAAGAACAGATAGAACACGATAGCCAGTAAGTACTACGGGAGGCTGATGGCCGGACACTTCCACCAGTACAACTTGAACCAGTGACCATCTCAACCGGTGACCATCTCAACCAGTGACCATCTCAACCAGTGACCATCTCAACCGGTGACCATCTCAACCGGTGACCATCTCAACCGGTGACCATCTCAACCGGTGACCATCTCAACCAGTGACCATCTCAACCAGTGCCAACTCAACCAGTGACCATCTCAACCAGTGACCATCTCAACCAGTGACCATCTCAACCAGTGACCATCTCAACCAGTGACCATCTCAACCGGTGACCATCTCAACCGGTGACCATCTGAACCGGTGACCATCTCAACCAGTGACCATCTCAACCAGTGACCATCTCAACCAGTGACCATCTCAACCAGTGACCATCTCAACCAGTGACCATCTCAACCAGTGACCATCTCAACCAGTGACCATCTCAACCGGTGACCATCTCAACCGGTGACCATCTCAACCGGTGACCATCTCAACCAGTGATCATCTCAACCGGTGACCATCTCAACCAGTGACCATCTCAACCGGTGACCATCTCAACCAGTGACCATCTCAATCAGTGACCATCTCAACCGGTGACCATCTCAACCAGTGACCATCTCAACCAGTGACCATCTCAACCAGTGACCATCTCAACCGGTGACCATCTCAACCAGTGACCATCTCAACCAGTGACCATCTCAACCAGTGACCATCTCAACCGGTGACCATCTCAACCAGTGACCATCTCAACCAGTGACCATCTCAACCGGTGACCATCTCAACCAGTGACCATCTCAACCGGTGACCATCTCAACCAGTGACCATCTCAACCATTGACCATCTCAACCAGTGACCATCTCAACCGGTGACCATCTCAACCAGTGACCATCTCAACCGGTGACCATCTCAACCAGTGGCCATCTCAACCAGTGCCAACTCAACCAATGCCATCCAGTAATTCCTCAACCAGTACCACTTGTCGAGTTGGTACTGGTTGAGATGGTCACTGGTTGAATTGGCACTGGTTGAGTTGGTACTGGTTGAGATGGTCACTGGTTCATTTGTTCACTGGTTAGTTTGGTCACTGGTTTAGTTGGCACTGGTTCATTTGGTCACTGGTTCATTTGGTCACTGGTTCATTTGGTCACTGGTTCAGTTGGCACTGGTTCAGTTGGTCACTGGTTCAGTTGGTTACTGGTTCAGTTGGTCACTGGTTCAGTTGGTCACTGGTTCAGTTGGTCACTGGTTCAGTTGGTCACTGGTTCAGTTGGTACTGGTTGAACTGACATGGAGGCAACCTCACCTATCAATACCGTCCGTCTTACTCATGCAGTTTACTAGTGTCTTCACTTTTTTATCTTCATCCTTTCCCTATCAAATTAATGAGAGTCTTATCGTCATCCCCTTCCCTCTGAAGTATTTAACGTCGTTTCTTCATCCTTCTTTATCCAGGTACCGTGTGTCTTATTATTGAACAGTTGTGGTATTTTCTCTTCATATGCATCCCTCTTTTCTTCTAATGCGGTTTGTATTAATTATGGAGTGAACTTGGATTTTCCTTTTTCGTCCCTCCCCTTGAAATAGTCAGGCAGATAGGTGTATCCATCATAAGAATTGTGGGTTTAGACGTACAAGCATGAAATTTGGCACAGTCATAGATAATAATCTAATGAATAATTTCAGATATGGACCCACCGCGAAAACTTCCTATGGTAGCCGTGGCGGCCATTTTACAAAATTACCATTTTGACCGCGATTATTTTTAACCGGACGACACAAATGCTTCTTTATGCTCTAATGAAATGACTCTAGATACACATATATGCCATAATTGTATTCTCCAAATGACCACAATTTGCATTTGTGTTGCCAGCAATGTCAATTAACACACCAGGGAGCGTAATAAGTGCTGACTCATCAACTTTCGGAACCTCCGCGTTCAATGTTTCAGTGAAACATGGTCAATGTTTCAGTGAAATTACAGGACCAAATTAACTAGTTGACAGGTAAGTACATATTTATTTTAAGTAAACCACTATTATCTATGACTGTGCCAAAGTTCATGCTTGTACGTATAAACCCACAATTCTTATGATGGATACACCTATCTGCCTGACTTAAAAGTAACAAATTTAGTAACTGAGCAAATTATTTGGTGGCTAAGAGATAAATACACTTTCGTCATAATTATTTAAATGCCTGGTTTAGTAATATTTTATTTGGTTAAGTTGACAAAACGAATATGGTAAATTTAAACAGTTTCGTCTACAACAATACAGTTTGTTAACAATAATCTAAACTCAAAAGTTCTCATCTAATTTCAGCTATGTATATAAATACTAATTACAGCAAATATATTGGACTGTTTTTGTAAGCGCATTTTAAATACATTATTCCGTAAGTTGTAAGCATTCAACAAGTTTCCAAGATTGATTTAGAGAGAAATAGTGAAATAATAAATAGGCTCCCCGTATATAGATATGTCCCATCATCCCAACAATATATACCCAATATATATGAAATGACAAGTTGCTCTGAACATTGAAGATTAGTGATATTGACATTATTAAGCATGAGTAAAGCGCTGTAACGGTAACTTACTAGATAGTTCCAGTTTGATCTTGTTTATACGTCACAATTTTCTCCACCACACTGGCAAAAAGCGGTACATTTCAAACTAGCTTGTTTGCACTTGCATCGTCCCTTGCAACCCTTTTTACATTTACAACAAATCAGCTCCCTTGATGAAGTGCTGTCTTCAGGAAGCATGGACCACAGGAGTTTCCAGTTGTGGGGATCGATCCATCCCCAATCCCCAGGTGAGGGCAGATCCATAACAACCTTGGGGCATGCTTCCCCAGCAGTGGCCACCACGTGTACACAGCCTCTTGATTTGTTGTACCGGGGCTCCTCTGGTAGGGGGAATAGCTTCCATGGCTCGTCCTTTCTTCGTGAAGAGTGCCTGTCGAGCTTCGTCTATGTTGACGAGATTGCTGGTGCGATCGTAGAGAAGAATGGTGAACCGCTCGAGCACTGCCACAACGTCATCAGAGATGTCTGCTGTCCCCGTGGAGAGATGAACTAACGCTAGCGTCAATTCGTCAAATACTTTCCAGGTATCCCAGGCTGTCTTCTTGCCCCGTGTATTAAATGACGAGACTGTGTCACACCCTGTGTATGCATGGAACATCGGGAGGGCCTGTGACTTATCTGGTCCGAGGAATGCTGCAATTTCATGTGCTGGAATATACCTGAAGTGCTGGCCTGTCCCAAAGGCCACCCAAAGTTCCTGGATTTTGAGTTTGGTTGTTGCTGCCACAGCCAATACCACTATATCTGTATCCACCGTACGCAGAAGAATTTTCTGAAATCCATCACGGACTGCATCCGCGAGATGTATCATCATTCGTGTATCAGCCTCCTCATGGTCACATGGGGCAAGATGACTGGTGTCGCGTGCGGGAATGCACGTCACATCTGAACCATCCGTGGTGACTATCTGCTTATCTGATACAAGATGTGTGATGTGTTTTGTCAAGAAGGCAAACAGTTCTGTTTTGTTTGCATCAATTCTCAGGAACTGCTGCCAATTTCCTGGAAGAACAGTGGATCCGTCAATTCTCCTTCGAATGCCTTTCCCACGTTTGTCCCTGGCTTGAGAGTTCAGGCTGTTGTCACGGTACTGGTCCCAGACTATGTCCACACGACAGGCTCTTTGCAAGTGACCTTGTATGTGTGGCAAGAATACTTGCAGCGCATAATCATCGAAGGTCTTGGCAGCAACTGGTTCAGAACGGTTTTCATGGCGGAAAAATTCTGCAAGATCACCATCTCGTGTTTGAGACGCTATGTAGAGTCTTGAGAATAAAGAGCAGTCACTCTTTAGCGAAGTTACTTGCAAACTTGTCTTAGATTTCTCTCTTGGAGAGGATCGACTAAACAATGGGAGTTTATTCTTCTTTATTGGCTCAGTAAGAGGTACGGTTCGCTCCAGTAGACGGTCTGCTACGAAGGTCTTGTACTGTTGCTTACCTATCTCCTCAGCCTGTTTAACAGTAGAAACAACAGTTGGGTCAGCAATGTCTCTTGTGTCCAGCCGCAGCAAGTCTGTACTCTCTTCTAGGAAGGGGTTTCCCATTTCCTCTATTACTTCAACCAGACGTTTGACATGTTGAGTAAAAAATTACCTGTGAACTATTTGTTTGCTCATGGTGGCGTGTGTCTTGATTAATCCTTATTTTTATTCCCTCCATGGATGCTTCAAACTCGGTAGTCATTCTAACCAGTTCCGGCCCAGCCACCATCCATCTTCTAAGAGCATTTGGATTTGAGTGAGTCCAACAGCACCACCGTCACTCTTCACAGCAGCATTATTTTGCTCATGAGCTGGTCAATGGCCATGGATGGGGAAACTCGTTTTGTCTTGTGAACTGTGAATTTGCCATTGGTGAATTCAGTAGCAATATCTGGGTGTGACCTGCTAAGACTCATCATGTCTCGAATGTGGACAGGCACCCATCGTGCATAGTTGGTGTGGTCCATGCTGAAAAACCATGGTGCAAGCTGTGTGAGGCTGTCCATGTACAGGGGGAAGTTTGCTGTCCTCAGTGACTTGACAAACGTTAAGAGGAGGAGTTCCAGTTGAAGAGTGATGTGCCAGAATTGGAACTGAGGCACATCTCGAATTCGTTCACCACACCAGTCATCAAAGGATTCAGGATGGCTTTCAGACTCCAGAGACTCTGTGTAATGGGCGTAAGACTTTGTCAGTAGGATATATAAGCTGCTTGCTGTCACTTGATGTGCATGTCTGGTTCTTGTAACATGAGATGCATGCATAAATGAATCTGCAGTTCCAGGAGAAGCAAATTTGGCCTGAACCAGGGCTTCCACCCATCCAGCATCTTCCAGCCAGTCTCCGATCACTTTTAGTCCAGCCATCTCTATATGCAGCCTTCCCAAGATGATGACGAAATGATCTTCCCCGTACGTTGATGGCCAAGTCCACTGTATCTGCTTGTAGATGGTGTAGAGTGGTTGATCCACAGTGATAACTGGTTTCTGTCCTTGGTTGACTTCCATCACAGCTTTTTTAATCACGTCCATGGAGTGCCGTATCATACTAACTAACAGACTTGGGGTCGTCCGGAAAGAGGGGAAGTAGTGCTGTGATCGCCGGCAGATTATCTTGTCCTGACTCCTTACTGGCATGGTAGGCTGCCCATGATAAGTTACTGTCACTTTGTGGAATTTCTTGATACCTCTGTTTCACAGTATCCAGCCATCTGTAAATTAAGCAAAGTACATTAGAATTGTCAGAAAACAATCAAACATTTACTCATGGTATAACAATAATGTTATTGCATCACGTTCTTATGGCATGGTATTATGTTAGAATGTTACAAGTACTCACCCATACTCTTGGTGCAATGCCTGGGTGATCTGACCATCACTCTTCAATGGACCATCAGCCTTTGGGAGTGGATGATCCTTCCGAGGTAACACCAGCGGACGAACACAGGTGTAGGACTCTGGGAGCTCTGACAGTGTAGTGGTAGTAGATGGCTGTTCAAGGACGCTGTGTTCCCTGCGGTCCGTCCCATTATTTTGCAGATTGGGGTGCTGGAAAAGTGATATCCCAGTACCGTGAAAGGAATCTGTCGACGTTGTGGAGCTCGGATTGTGGTCGATATTATCAACCGCTGCCGTTGTGAATAAGCCCTCGCGTAGATTGGGTGAACACACTACCTCATCTCGGTGATACTGCTCACACACTCTGTTTCCCATGGATGTGGAGATTGCCATCACTCGGTCATAGGATAGGAGATGGACAGTCCGAGATCAAACAGCATCTCAATGAGGTCACGTTTCCGAGTCCATGCATGGACTGTGAGTCCCACGTAGATGGGCAATGGGGTTTCTCTGTCTTTGTTGTGACACACAGTAGTACTACCCACTCTGCGACGGATGGAGCTATTGTACTGCAACAGCTGAGCTGTGCTTAGGGTTGCTTGGGTTACACCATCACCTGATTGAGACTTGATGTTGGGGCCGTCGAGGATCATGGCCACCAAAGTCAACAGTGACTGAGGTACTGATTTTACTTGGCAGTCCTCATCAAATGAACCTGTGAATGTAGCTGCAGTTTGGAACATTTCTCTACGTACTATCTTCGCTGCCCTTGCAAGACATATGGCTTCGTCATCGTAGTCTTCTTTGCAGACTTTACGGAGGGCAGGTCCTACATCTTTATCAAATACAAGTAGTACATCACGCCCTTCCTTATGAGCCGTAAGGTATGGAATTTGGGCCAGGATACGATTTTTTTACTCTGTGCTATGTTGTCTGACATGCTGCTCCACTCCAAGTTGTTCTAGACGATTAGAATACAGTTTGACGAGATCTGCAAGTTTAAAGACAGGGGCATGCTCTTTATCTATTCTTGTTTCATCGATAAATGACAGCAACTCGGCTAGTGCAATCCCATGGTTGACTTTATCAGTTGTGTCCATCTTCTGTTTATCTTGTAATGATTTAGTTTTGTTGTAAAGTGAAACAAGACACCTTGGATGATATTTTGCATCTTGTGCGACCATGTCCCCAGCACTCAATTTTGCAAGTAGCCTCTCGTCCTGCAGGTCTAATGCACATCTTCGTACGCGGGAGTCTAGACGAAAAGTTGATGCCTCACGGAGTGGTTCGGAAGTTGACACATCTTCGCATAAAAAACTGCATTGATCTATCTATCAGGTATCTGTGTTCTGGCTCATTATGTTTGTACAATGAGGACCTAAATATATTCAAAGAACCCACCTTCTTTTCACGCAGTTTGTCATTTAAACTTTCCCATGAGTCTAATAGTCCAATCAATTTAGCGCGTTTTTACCCCTAACCCACCACAAATTGCAATAGAAACAAAACAATATTTTTATGAAACCTGTTGATCCCCAGAACAAATATATGAAATTATACTCAATTCTAATGAGTGGATCAATTATTTTTTTCAGATTGAACGAGAGCCGTGAACGAGAGGTGGAGTGACGCTTGCAGTGAGAAATTGGATCGGTGTGCAGAGGACAGTTCAACGCTGCGGTCATTGTGAATGTAAGGAGTATTATATTTAATGTAGGATTGTTTAAGGTTTTATTTTTATTTAAAGTTTTAACAAATTTTTTTTTTTAACATTTTTTAACATTAAATTTTTTTTTTTTTTTTTTTTTTAAATTTCAATTTTTTTTTAACATTTCATTAGTACCAATTTTAACCACTTACCCGATTAACTTAAAAAACTTGGAGAGTATACTGTATTTTGTATTTTGTATGAACATGTATATGAACATGTACATTTATAGTCGGAAAACAGAGGGAACAAATGTAATCCTAAGTTTCCTCTCTTTTCAGCAACATGGGTGACTGCGTCTTCTGTAAGAAACCCCTCTCCTGTGATCCAACCAGTACACTGACGGATAAAGGTTGTACGAGGATCAAAGAAGCTGGAAGTGAGCGTGGTGAAGAAGTCCAAGTCCATCCAGGACAGGCAGTTCATACAGATTGCCGGAGGGTGTTCTGTAATGTGAGAGACATTGAACTTTCTCTGAAGCGAAAACATGTTTCGTCTGATGCAGACAAAGGGAGGTGCCTTCGTTCTTTGGATTCAGCGTTTGACTACCGAACTCAGTGTCTTTTTCTGTGGTAATCCTGACAAGTACCAGGGAGGAAAAAGGATCATATGTTGATCCATGTTAAGACATTCGACTTCCAAAATCATGGTCGACTGCCTGTTGAAAATCGATTAGACAATTGGTCAGATACAGTGAGGAGCAGAATTGCAGTTGTTGGCGATTCTACACTCAGCAGATGCGGTATAACCATAACGTGTGCAGTACCTATTCTTTCGTACAAAGAACAGTTACCACTCAATTCCAATCGTAAGAGGCGTCTTCATCCAAAAAGCGAAGTTGGGTCGACCTAAGACCAAATCAGACATGAAGCGTTTCCTGAAGTGTGGCAAAGTACCTAGAAGGAAATGATGAGGAATTCTAACCACAATTAGTGATTTAATTGGGAAAAATGGAGGACTTCCAGTTAGACACTGGCTGTCGATGCCATATGGTTTTTCATACATGAAGGATACTTCTCACTCAATTGGTGATAAATCGATAATTGCAAGACTTAATGGAAACCAATTTGTGACATTTAGGGGTGTGGCATCGTCGATTCTTCAGCCTTCTATCGTCAACAAAAGGAAAGTGCTCCTGAAGCAGAAAAGTTGCGCCTGATCAGACAGCCGCTGATCTCATTAACAGTGACATAAAACAGGTATCTCACTTAGAAACAGTTTACCCGACTACTAATCGACATGTCCACTATGTCCAATGCTGGCAACCAGTTCCTACCAGAGTCATAAGAACATAAGAAAATAGGAATCTTATAGGCCGCGAAGGCCTACACGTGGTAGTTTCCTGTCGCCTAACCTACCTACATCCCCTTTCAATCCCCATCAACCATGAACTTAATCCCGCTCCCTTTAAAGCTCCCTATGACTCCCACTACTACCTGCTACTGAGACCATTCCCAATCATTCACACCCTATTTGTGACCCAGTTTTTCCTATTTCCTTTCTAATCTAACGCTTTTTCCAGCTTGAATCGTTACTTCTTGTTCTACCCTGTTAACAGCCCGTAAGAACCGTTTTCCTACTCTCCTTTATTAAATCCCTTTTCCCTTAAAAACTTTTACAGATCGCCCCTTACTCTGCGTCTCTCGAGTGAGTGTAATTTTAATAACTTCAATCTCCCTCTCATATAAAGTTACGCATCCCTTGTATCATTTTGGTCACCCTTCTCGGGCATTTTTCTAACAACACTTTTCCATCCTGAAATATGGAGACCAAAACTGAACTGCATAGTCTAGGTGGGGCCCTGACTAGACCCAGAAAAGCTTAGAATAACTTGCACTTCTACTTTTAACATTCTGGAAAATAAATCCAAATCCTATTAGCTCTATTTCGGCCTCAAACATTGTTTCCTAGGTCGGGGGGTTGGGGCTCACCCTCCCCCCAAGATTTTTTTCCCTTCTGATCTTTTCGCGATACATTGTTATGGGTATCTTTACCAGGGTTTTTTTTCTACCAACTTCATAACCTACTTTATAAATAAAAAATTCCATCTCCCATTGACTCCCCACTCGTTAAGTTTATCTAAGTCCCCCGCAATATTTTTACTCAGACTGTGACCCAAAATTAACCCTCCCTAACTTAGTATCATCAGCAAATTTGCTTTTCATGCTAATCCCCTATCCAAGTCGTTGATGAAATCAAAATGTAAGGGGGCCCAAAACAGACCCTTGGGGAAACCCCACTTGTCACCAGCCCCTTCAGATTTGGAACCTTTAAATTGTAACCCTTTGTTGCCTTTATTTACCCAAAGCTCTGATCCAAATGAAAAAACCTTCCCTCTATACCATGGCCCTACCTTATTTAAGAGTCGCCGTGTGGTACTTTTAAAACCCTACTAAAGTCCAAAAATATTATTCATAACCCTTACTTATCTGCCGTCTCATAAACTTTCCTAAAAAAACTAAAAAAATGGTGAGACATGCCCTACCCTTGGTGAATCCTTTTGTGGATCATTGATCAACTTTTTTTATCAAAGTGCTCTCAAATTTTTTTTTGCAATAATAATTCCAAAAATTTTACCCACCACTGATGTTAACTTACGGGCGATTTTTTACTTTAGTCCCTGTCTCCCTTCAAAAATATGGGAAAACATTTCCTTTCCTCCACAAAATGGCACTCCCCTATCTCAACCGATTTCCAAAAAATGTGCACTAACGACCACAACAACCCCCTTGCTTTCCCTTTTAAATACCCTGGGAACACTTCATTGTCCTGGCGTTTTAAATTTTTTTCTTTTTTTTCTATACCCCTTCCCACCTTCCCTAGTTATCACAATATCTTTGATTTCTCCTCATGTTTCCCCTTTGAACATCTGTTCACTATCAGTTCGTCGTGTATCCTCCTCCTAAAAACAATTAAAATAACATTTAGACCCTACACATTCCTCATCCGTTTTTAAAGACCTCCCCTTTGTCCTGCCCTTTAAAGGGGCCCAACAAATTCCCCTTGTCTTTGTTTTATAAACCCGATAGAAACCCCCTTTTGGGGCCCTTTTTCGCTTTTTTGCTACTTTTAAACTCATAATTGTTCTTTGGGGAAATCGAGTAATTTCTTCCTGTCCTCCCCTCAAGTTATACTGTTTTTTGTTTACCCAAACCGCCCCGAACCTTAAATAATGTTTTCTTTTACTCCAAAGGGTGTTTTAACTTGGTGGTCATCCCTTTTGGACACTCTTTCTGGACCTTTTTTCCCCATAAGGAATATTTTTTTTTCGTCCGTCCCAAATTTTAAATTTCCCTTCAAATGGGTATAATCCTCCTCAGCTCCGACCTCATTCCCCTTCTAACCCCCTAATTACCTCCTCAGCCCTGACCTCACTTTCCCGTCTAAACCCCCTCTAAAATTTTTCCTCAGCCCCGCCCATCCAATTCTGACCGGCCAATTACCCCCAGGGCCTTCCAATCCTTTAAATTGGCCTTTTCCCCCTGACAACGCCTTTTCCTGGGACACTTTTTGCTCCTCCATCCCCCACCTCTTATTAATAACCCCCAGGTGTTTCTTATCCCCCCATAATTGGCCCTGAAATTAGGTATTCGATGCCTATTGCCACTTTAATTTTTTAACTTTCCCATTTTAAATAAAACTGATCCCATAATGGTCGTATTATCTAAACTCCCCCCGACCTCCCCATTTGTAACTAAAACGTCTCTTTTTTTCAGCAAAAAGTCTAGAATATTATTCCCCTAGTAGGTCCTTGATTGTTTATTGGAAGTTATCCCGGATTATATTTTAAAAATTCATCTGCTCGCTGTCACCTATGATTAAAAACCCCGTCTATTTCCAAAATTAAAATCTCCCCCCAGAAAAATCGATTATATCTGCAGGCCTTGTTTTTTCTTCCATATAGGAGTAATCCTTTTACATAGTTTGGAGGCCTATCACAACCCAAAACCTTTTTTCATTCCCTCCCTCCCTACCCTTAGACTCTATGCTGTCATCTTTTTTTTAACATTTTTAACAACCTGCAATGCATCCTTGCATAAAGCGCACTCCTCCTCCTCGTCCCGTACTCGGGCCTTGTGAAATAATATAACCCGCTATCTCCTTTTCCCGGTCAAAACCTTTCCTGACTATCCAACCGTTTTTGTTAAAGCATTATACAAAAAACCCCTACATATTTTTCCCCTCGGGAAATCTTTTTTTTAAAATATCCTACAGTTTGTATAGTAAACCCCTTTAAAACAACTCCTCTTTTTTTTTTTCAATTTTCCTTTATCTTTATAAAAACCCTCCTCTAGTCACTAAACCTTGCTGGAAATGCCTTTGGGGGAAAGGAAAAACTTAAAAATCTCTACTCGGACAGGCGATCATGCAACCACAGGGCCCAGGATCCTTCAAGCTCCCCTTGCTGGGTCTTGTACCAAATGCCTACCCTTTCGGTTCCGTTTTTCATAGACCGCTCTTGCACATGGGTATACTTTTTTCATACCGGAGGTGCAAAGTATGACGCAGGCAGCGTCCACGAGTGGAACAGATATCCCTGGTTTAACCCCTGGACATTTCATTCAAAAATGTGGGGACAATGTTTAACCCTACATCTGCACATTAAATGGAAAACACTTCCCTGGGATGGGCATCATTGCGTGTGTGCACCAAAAGCGTCCGGACACTTCAGATTGCCCGTAGAGCGTCTCAGCAAGGATATCGCACAATGGGGCGAATCAATATCGTCCTTCACATCAGATGGAGGATGCCGTCACTTATCTACGAGAAGCTTTCCCGGGGGGTCTTAAAAACTTGGAACCTGCGCAAAAATTTCAAAGCTTCCAAAAAATGGGTTTATTTTTTCCTTTTTG
>JACEEZ010020748.1:0-39460 GCA_016584305.1 Chionoecetes opilio
ACCCCCCCCTTTTTCCAATTTTTTTTTTTTTTTTGTTTTCCCTTTTGGTTCCTATTTTTGTATATATGAAATGTCCCTTTTTAGTGTATTTCTCTATTTATTATAAGTATTTGTTTTTTCATGCCCGATTATTTTGTAACCAGTTAGGTACACTATTAGTTTTTGTGTTTGTAAAAGTGAGGACGGCTGAGGACAGCCTTTATTAAGGGTGGCCAAAGCATTATGTACTGTCTCCAATTACTTCTCTCTCTCCCATGTATCCAATTACTCTCTCTCTCGTATATGCCTCCTAATCCTCTCTGTATTTCTTCTCTTCGCACCTTTCTTCTATATTCTTTAAAACTAGACCGACAACCAGCTGCATGTCAGGTGTCAGGTGCCTCTCTCGCATATGTCTCTAATTTACTCTCCAATTACTCTTCTCTCTCTCTTGGGCACCTTAAGCTTAAATCCCTTTGAACTACAGCGACACGCCAAATGTGTGTCTGATATTTTCCCTAGTGTCAAGCCTTGCATTTTTCCCTATAGTAGGGGGTTGCCCAAAAGCTATATGGGTATCCATCAGCGGACGGCTGGGGGGTCAGGGGAGGAGTTGACCCTAGCCCATGCCAATCATTATTTCGTGTTTGTGCTCATTGTACGTCCTTGGTACGCTAGTCTAACTGTGAAAAATATACCAGAACTGGATTTGAGTGTATTCCTGCCCCAACAGTATAAAAATAGTGATCGAAGGGGACTATTGAACAGCAATTATACAAGGTCCTGAGTGAGTTCACGGCACCAAGAACAGACAGACCTACAAACGGTAAGAAGTGTACAAAGAAATATGGTACAGTTGTAACATACAGGAAAAGAGTTTATGCTCGTACTGTCCGTCTCCAAATCTACTATTATCCGGGCTTGCCTTTGAAAGTCCTGATACTTCTTGCTTTAATCACTTTTGCATCAAGTTGTTCCAGCTTTTTAGTTCCCAACGGGAAGCTGTATTTTTGTATATCCCTCTTGCATGTTGTCCTGTTCAATTTCTTCTCATGATCTCTTGCACTTCTATGTCCCACAAAACAGATTTCTCTCAATTTTTTCCAGACCCATTGATGCTCTATACATTGCTTATAAAATCTCCCTTTTCTTTCTTTTCTCAAGAGGGTTGGGAGTTTTAGTCTTGAAAATCTTTCTTCATATGGTAAATCTGTGTGTGTGTGTGTGTGTGTGTGTGTGTGTGTGAGAGAGAAAGAAAAGAGAGGAAAAAGAGAGAGAAAAAAGAGATTTAGTGTATTTGTGTATATGTGTGAGAGAGATAGTCAGACGGGAAAGACAGACAGAGAAGGAAGAGAGAGAGAGAGAGAGAAGAGAGAGAGGAGAGAGAGAGAGAGAGAGAGAGAGAGAGCAGAGAGAGAGAGCGAGAGAGAGAGAGAGAGAGAGAGAGGAGAGAGAGAGAGATAGAGATAGAGAGAGAGAGATGAGAGAGAGAGAGAAAAAAAAAAACAGATATGGGGCTAGGGGGGGGGGGGGGGGGGGCATCGAGGGAGGGGGACCTCAGGGGAGCTATAAAGCTGGGAAGGTGGGGAAACAGGTGCGGGCGTGGCTTTTTAGGCGGGAGGGAGGGGGGGGTCTCCAAGGGGAGACTGAGCGAACATTTGTAGAAAAGGAAAAGATATGAGAACTTTGATGGGCTTGCCTCGCCCCAAGTGTATACAAAATGTTTTGGGAGTGACTGTACCATGAAGACTAGATTCAGTTGCAGTGCCACTAGAAACCTTCTGGGCTCAATGTTTCATGAGTTCCCGCTTTCTCATGGAGCAGCTATGAAAGTGTTGTTACCTTTCACCGCCACCTACCTATGGAGTCAAGTTTTTCAGCCATAAAAACACTGAAACTATATATAGGCAAGATTAAGGATCGAAGATGACATCGAAGATGACATGCGTGTCAGTTTATCAAGAATACCCCACGCATTGATAACATCATTGCTAGCAGTCAGCAGCAAAGTATAATTAAGTGAAACATAAAACATCATTTGCAGATAAAGAAAAAGTTAATTGATCATAAACAAATTTAATGTGGGAAGCATTTTTTATGACCATGTTATTTGGGAACTTAATTTTCAGAGTCGCTAAATAAGAGTGTACCATTTTGAAAGGGCCCAATTATTCTGTTTTCTTAGAAGTGAAGTTTTCTTTATTTTTCCCTTTCATAAATATACACGGATTTTTTTTCTTTTATTTTTGTATCATGTTTGTACAATGAAAACAATCTGATAATAATAACTCCACTTCCTGTGAAAAGAAAACCTTTTATTAACCATTCTTACATACAAATGTAAAATGACTATATCCTATCTAATCCCGTACCAAGGGGTTTCCCCGAATATATAAGTGGATGTAAGGGCTCCACAAAGCCTTAAAAAGGTTTTGGGAAAAAACACTGGTCTGGGATCAATGTAAAAAATAGCTAAATTTTCGCCAAAAAAGGGACAAAATTAAATTTTTAGATAAAACCTTGGATATAAAGCTTTTGCTAAGGGAAAAAAAAAAGGGAAAATTTTTTTAAACGAAAAAAATTCTTAAATTTAAAATTTAATTTCCTTGAGGACCAGAACGAAATTTTTCCACTTTTAATTTTGAGTACCATTGGGAACTTTTTTTAATGAATGTAAGCAATTTCTATGGATATGACCTGTTTCATAAAATTTGCCCCACTCCCGAAATTTTGATAGAAAGTTACTTTTTTGGGGGAATTTTATGGCTAACAACAGAAAATTTTTTCAAAGAAAAGGAAAGATCGGGGGCATAAAGGGGGTTTAATTTAAAGGGGTTAATTTTTCCGGGGGTTTTTTAGCAGGCTCCACTGGCCTTCCAGCTTACTTTTTCTCTAATTAGGGCTCATAAAATGTGGGGCAATTCAAAAAAAAATTGCATATTTTTTTTTAAAACAAAAAACCCTTGGGTTTAAAGTAAACTTTTTATGTTTGGTTAGGAAACTGGGTATGGCTCCCCCTCCCGTCAGATTTTAAAAATGAAAACCCCAGTGGGGGCCCGATCAGCTTTTTCCCGTGAATTTTGGGACTCCCGGGTAACCGGGATCTTGCGTACAAATCATGTTTGGGGTCCCCAAGTGCCTGTGCGGGGCATTTTTGGGCTCACAGAGATACCTGTGCCCTCGGGGCCAGACCATCTCTGTAGACATTGCTGCACTTATCCTGTAGACTTTGCTGCAAGTCTTTCTTTAACACTTTTGGTTTTTCGGGGCTGTGAGGTTTCCAAAGGGAAACGGGGGTTTGATGCCCTTTATGATGCTATTCACAGGCGTGGCAGCTGAACCGGGGTTTTTCTTCAGGAAGGCCCCCAGGTGAGGGGGGATGACGGGCTTTGGGAAAAAGGAGGGGACACCGGGGCCCCGGGTCGGGCAGTGGGTGGGGCGGGGCCCAAGGGGGGGGTTGACCTTTCCGGGGAAAGGGGGGATTTTGGGCGTGTAGCACGGGGAGGCTCTTCCAAAATTCACGGGACGGCGGGCAAAAGTTTATATCGGGACTTCGGCGGCGCAGCAGCTATATATATATATTTTTTTTAAATTATATATATATATTAAAATATATATATATATTAATATAAAATTTTATATAATATAAAATAAATTTTATATATATAATATATAATATATATATAAAATATATAAAATAAAATTTTAATATATAAAATTTTATATATATAAAACGGGAAGGGGACATAAGGAAATAATGCATAAAAAAACTACAGTTACAAAAATAACAACCTGTCAGTGGGAAAAAGTGTCCCTGCCTGGATTTGGGCAATCCGCTCTATGTTAGGAGGGAAGTTTGACGGGGACCCACTCTCTTTTCCTCTTCAACCCCAAAGCAATTTATTTTTTCTTCGTTTTTAAAATTTTAAAGGGCCTGAGAACCCCGGGTTTTCACACGTTTATGGGGTTTAAAAATTTTGCAAAGAGTATTTTCTGGGCCCTTTTGGGGTTTAGGGTGGGTGTTCGTTTTTCTTTGAATCCAAAGCTTTCTAATGTTATCCCGATTTTGGGATTTTTTTAGTGTGCGGTCATTAGGGGATGTTGATTATTTCCCTCTTTTTAAAGGAGGGCTAAGCTGTGGCTTGCTCAAAGGGATCGTGAAGGGGAAGGGATTTCCCCCCCCAAAAAGTCATAAACTTTAAAACAGAAAATTTTTGGGGGAAATTTTTTTCCTTATTTTTCCTTTCCCTAGGTTTCAAGGTGCTGCTTAATGGGGAAAACAAGGTCGTATATTTGGGTTTTCAGAAAGTCTTTTAAAACCCTTTAAAAAATCTTGCCCTTCACCCCCCTTTTTCCTTCCAAAAGCCAAATTTTTCAAACCCAGGCTTTCATTTTGTCAGAAGTTTTTACCAAATTTTTCTTTTTATTCTTGGCATATTTGGGCTTTAAAACCCTTTGGGGTTCAAAAATTTTTCCCAAATATGTTGCCAATTTAGCTAAATTTTTCATTTCCAAATTTTATCAGCAAGTAATGTCGCAAAATTCAGTTTTCTCCTCAAGGGGGGGTAAAGAAAAGGAGCATTTCCCCTCTCATTTTCATGCACCCGGGAAAAAACACGGGGGCCTCTTGAAAAACCCCACCGGACTTCTGTGTGGAGGAGAAGACCTTCGTGAGGAGACCCATTTCTTAAACAAAGCTTTGGAAAATAGTTTGGACGGCTTTGGTCGGGTTTTTTAAAAAAAGTTTCCCAATTTTCCCACAACCCAAATTTCCTTTCCAAGGGAAAAAATTTTAATTCTTGTCCAAGTGTTTTAGCAACAAGGGGGTTTCACGGGGGCAAAAAAAACCAAGGGGTAGTAATCAAAATCGGGGTTTCCCTCCTTCTTGGACTAAGGAAAAAAAACCCTTTTTAAAAGGGGACCCCCACCATGGATGGACAGCCTTTCTGTAAAAATTTTCCTAAAACATAATTTCGGGGGACAAGTCCTTTTCTTTCAAGGGTATTCTTTTCACTGTAGAAAATATCCCCTTTTCCCGTGGTTTGAACCATTTTCTTTGCCCACATAAGAAATTTTTTCAGTTATTTTGTTATCAGCAACATAACGGATGAACACTGTAACTGGGTTTTCCCCCAAAATGCTGTTGTTTCATTCGCTTGAAAAGCTTACATTTTACCTTTCCGGATTTCACACACCCCTTTTTCAAAAAAAATTTATAACGACCATGTCCCTTTGTTCTTTCTACCAATTATTTCGTCGGGGAGTGGAATTTTTTTCATTTTCCTTTTACCTCACCCCCAAAAAAAAGGGTTTTCACCACAGCACAGGGAGGGGTGGAAGGAAGTATGACTCTGCAATTGAATGGGGGTTTTATTTTTTTTTGCTGTATGCTCTGCCACTTTAAAAGGGTTGCTTTCTGTGCCTTTTTTCTGCCCCCCCCCCCCTTCACCTTATTCTCAAAATCAAGCCTTTTGTTTGTTTTTCATTCAAAAGTCTTTTTAAATTTAAACTAAAGGGGGTTTTTGAGAGAGGTGACGATGTTTTGTTGGTTTTAAAAGTCTCTTAATTTTCATAGGATTTATTTGATTCATTTGATTAAACTCAATGCCCGCAAACAA
Organism: Chionoecetes opilio; assembly: GCA_016584305.1. Taxonomy (NCBI): domain Eukaryota; kingdom Metazoa; phylum Arthropoda; class Malacostraca; order Decapoda; family Majidae; genus Chionoecetes; species Chionoecetes opilio. Next base: position 5,598 of record JACEEZ010020748.1, read on the forward strand.
CACATTTTTACTTTGGACCATTTTAAACTCACAGGGAAGTGAACCCAAGTCCAAGATAAAATCGTTTTCAGGTTTAAATTTTTAAATTACTGCGGTTATTTGGGGCACGGGTCGTCGTTTTTACCCCGGGGTTTAGACCCGGGTGGCAAAAAATTCTTTCCCTCGTCACTTCTCTTTGCCGCTTTTACCGCACGACTACGGTCACCCTTTTAAAATGCCTTCACTTTGGGCCAGGGACGGGTCGGGACGACTATGCTTTTATTTTCAATGTCACTTCACTTTCTTCCTTTTTCCCCCCCCTTTGGGTTTGGACGAGAGGACTCACTTTCACCCTTATTTCGGGTTTTCTTTTGCCTTCGGTGCCTTCGGGAAAAAACATTTACGGGTTTTTATTTTATGATCAACTGCGGACTTAAAAAAAAGCTATTGCCTTTCATACACTTTCGCTTTTTAAAAAAGAAAGGTACTTTTCCATTTTTTAAGCTTGGGGCCCCCATTAACACCACAACAGTGAACTTATGAGGGGGGGCACGGCTTTCACTGACCCCGGGAGGTGCCTACCCCAAAGCTTGGGCCCACGTGTGTTGCCAAAATTATACAAAGTTATTTATCGATCGGGGTTCACGTAAATCACGTCCCAAAATCAAAAATTGCATAAAGGGTTACCCGATATAGTATGCATCATTTCTATTTATATCCTTTTTCTTCCCTTTTAAAGTCGCTAAAAAAATAAAAACACCAAGGAAGCGTGATAAAAACTAGTAAGTTTTGGGGGTCAGTAACACCCAGGCTGCGGGGTCAGATGGTACAGACGTGCATTAATTTGGTTAAAAACGTTTTTGTGGTGGGAAGCGGGGAAAATATTATTTTTAAACAGGGAAAAACTTATTTATTTATTCTCTATTTTTTACTTTATCCAATTTTACCCAAAGTTTTTTTTATAATATTAAAAAAAAGGACCTTGCATCTACCCCCGCCAGTTACATATTAAAATCAATTTATTTACGATCTTTTCCCTCTTTAATATAAAAAAACAAAAACCCGCGACCTCAAAGGGCAAAAAAACCCCCCTATTTTGAAAAAATTTGGGCGGGGGGCACCTCGGGGTTCCCACGGCGAAAAGTTTGAGAATCCCCTGGTGTAGCACTATACAGTAATTAACAGGGTGGGGGGGTTTGGGAAACGTGGACACTGCAGCAGCAAAGGGTTTAAAAGCTTTTCCGGGGGCGTTCTTGTACCAGGGGGGAAAATGAGGGTTTAGGGCAGGCAGGGTCAGGGGTCCCCGTCAGCAGGCTAGTGGCTTTGGGTTGTGTGTCCACAACCCCTCGTTTTCCCCGGGCCTCCCCTTTCCCGGATAAAAGGGTTTGCCGGGCAAAATCCGAGGTTTCCCAGGATTTTGTAAAAGGGCCCCGGGGAAAAGGGCTGGTCCCGTCCGGGAAATTGAAAAGGTTGTCCAGCGGTTGAGCGTCTCCTGTACCCCTGGTTTAGGTCCGCGCCTCCCCACCAAAGGGGGCAGCATGCTTTTAAATGGGGGCGTATTGTTTTCATTTGGGCACACGATACCCCTTTACGGTTTACTGCACCCTCCGTTTAGTTTCCCCTGACCCCCACTGGCCCCCCCTTTTCCGGGACCCCCCCCAGGTGGGAGCATGCTCAGGGGGTCTTTTGTTTAACCCTTTTGGGGACAAAGGAAAAACTCGCGGGGTTTACCTGCACCGCCCCCCCGTCGTTCCCCTGAAACCCCACTGGGGCCCCTGGTGGGAGGAAAACGGCTCTTTAGGGCATTTGGGAAAACCTTTGGTGAAAAAATGGTCCGGGGCCTTGTTTCCCCCTCCCCCCCGGGGTATGCTACGGCTCTTTAAAAACTCCTCCGGGCCCCGAAAGTCACCAACCCGTGACCTCCCCACCCCGGGTGGAGGGGGCTGGCGTTCCCCCCCTCCTGGCAACAAACCCTTTTATCCGGGGCCCCACCTGGCCTTTGAGGGGAAGGGCAGGTCAACATGCACCTTTTGGGTAGCATAAAAGGACATCACCAGGGGCCCTAAGTTTTCCCCAAGGGATCCTTTGGCGCCTAAAAAACAACAACAAAGTGAAGTAAAAGTCCTCGGGGGGGGGTAGGGTTTTAATTTTTTGGGGGTTGCCGGACAGTAAATACTTTGGGGTAGGATAAACGTACGGGGGGGGGGGGGGGGTTTAAAGGCCTCGGAAATGTTGCGATTTCCCCGGGGGCGTTTGCGGTTTTCCCCGACCAGTGCCCCCCCCCTTTAAAAACCCCGGAAAAAAGAGGGTTGTGTGTATTTGGTTCCCCGAAAAATCCCTTTTGCGCCAAAAAGGGGAAAAAAAAATGATAAAAGTGGGTTTTGAAAAAAAGGGGGGGCTCCAAAAAGCTTAAAAGGTTGAAAAACACGGGCTAATCACTTAAAATAATAGCTCAATTTCCCATAAAAACTAAATTAAAATTTTGTAAAACGGCATTAAGCTTTTGCTAAGGGAAAAAGAAAGAGAAAGTTTCTTACAAAAGATTCTTAAACTTAAAAAAAAAAAAAAAAAAATTAATCCTTGAGGACCAGAACGAAATTCCACTGAATTTGGTACCATTAGACTATTTTAATAAAGTAAGCAATATTCTATGGAATGACCTGTTCTACCCTTGTCCACTACCAAATTTTGGGTAATTAGTTATTTTTTATAATTTTATGCTAACAACAGAAAATTTCATAAGCAAAAAAAGCGGGGCATGAAGGGGAAATTTGGGGGTTTAAATATTCCGAGGAGTTAGCAGCTCCACGGGCCTTACGCTTACTTTTTTCAAATTTAGGGCTCTAAAATTTTGGGGGCAATTACAAAAAAAATTGCATTTTTTATATAAAAACACTGGTTAAGTGACTTTTTTTTTGGTTGGGAAAACTAGAGTGGGGCTGACCTCCCGTCATTTTTCAAACTGAATAACTGAAGCCTCAGCTTTTTCCCGGAATTTTGACTGCGTAACCGATTTTGGTACAAATCTTTTGGGGTCCCACAAGTGCCGTGCTGCATTATTGTCTCACAGAGATACCTGTGCCTCTCGGGGCCAACCATCTCTGTACATTCTCCCCTTATTCTGTAACATTGCTGCGTCTTTCTCCCTTCTTGGTGTTGTTCAGGGGCTGTGGGTTTCCCAAAGGAACCGGGGATGTCCTATGATGCACACAGGCGGGGCAGCTGAACCTTCTTCTTCGGAAGGCACAGGTGGGGCGATGACGCGTTGTGAAGGAGGCACCTGCCGCTGTCGCAGGGGGTGGGCAGGTCAAGGGGGGTGACTTTCAGGGGGGGAGTTTAGCGTGTAGCCAGAGGTCTAAAAATTCACTGGACGGCGGCGCACTAGATTTATTTTGGGACTTCGGGCGCAGCAGCTATATATATATATAAAATATATTATATATATATAATATATATAATTTTATAATATATATATATATTAAATATATATATAATATATATATATAAATAAATAATATAATTATATAATAATATATATATATATATAGGGGAAATGGACATAAGGAAAAATTCATAAATAACTACTTGTTACAAAAATAACATACCTGATCAGGGGGGAAAAGTGTGCCCCCGGGAGTTCATACCGCTCTATGTTAGGAGGGACGTTGACAACACACTCTCATTTCCCTTCAACCCAGAAATTTATTCCTTTTCTTCGTTTTTTTTATTTTAAAAGGCTGAGAACCCCGTTCACACAGATATGAGGTTTAAAATTGCAAGGGTTTTTCGGGGCCCTTTTTTGGATATATGTGGGTTTTCGTTTTTCATTTGAATCCAGAAGTTTTCCCTAATGTCTTCCAATTTTGCAGTTTAGTGTGGGGCCCATTACGGATGTTGATTATTTCCTCTTCTTCAAGGAGCTAACTGTGGCTTGCTCAAGGGATCGTGAACAATGGATTTCTCAGCCAGTCATAATTTTCAACGAAAAATTTGGAAATATTTTCCTATGTTCCTTCCTGGCTTTCAAGGTGCTCTTAATGAGGGGAAAAATGTCTGTATATTTAGCTTCAGCAGTCTTTTGAAACGTCATCTTGCCTTCACTCACCTTTCATTCCAGACCTAATTTTTTTACCAAGGCTTTCATTTTGTCAGAAGATGTTACCATTTTTCATTTATTCCTTGCATATTGCTTTAAACCTTGTTCAATGTTCAAATATGTCTGCCAAGTAGCAAAATTTTTGCACTCCAAATTTCATCAGCAAAAATTCGCAAAATTCAGTTTTCTCCTAAGGGAAAAAGAAAAGGAGCATTTCCTCTCTCAGTTCATGCCCCGGTTTAACACTTTCCCTCTTGATAACCCACCGGACTTCTGTGTGGGGAGAAGCCTTCGTGAGGAGACCCCTTTTTTTCCAAAGCATAAAAATAGTCTTACTGTTGGTCTGTTTTTTAAGAAAGTTTACATTTTCCCAAACATATCAAGAACAAATTTTAATTCTTGTCCGGTTTTTTTTAGCAACAAGATTTCAGGTGAAAAGAAACAATGGTAGTAATAAAATCTGGGTTCTCCTTCTTGACTAAGGACACAAAACCTTTTATCGATCCCCCCATGGTGGACGCCTCTGTGCAAATTCCTACCCCAAATTTCAATACAAGTCTTTTCTTTAAGTATTCTGTCACTTAAAAAATATCTCCGTTTTTGGGGTTTGCACCATTTTTTTGCAGAAAAGAAATTTTCAGTTTTTTTTTGTTATCAGCAAAATAAAGGATGAACATAGTAATAGGTTTTTCCCCCAAATTTTGTTGATTCTTCCTTGTAAACAACATTTTATTTTCCCCGGGTTTACACACACTTTTTTTTAATATAGACGACATGTCCTTGATTCGTCTACCCCTTAGTCGTCTGGAAATGGAATTTTTTTTTACTTTCCTTTCAGCCTCTCCCCCAAAAATGTTTTTTACCACAGCACCGGCCCGGAAGGAGTATGACTCTGCAATTGAAAGGGGGTTTCATTTGTTTTTCTGTATGCTCTGCCTAAATAGCTTGCTTTCTGTGGGTTTTCTGCCACCTTCACCTTATTCTCAAACTCAAGCCTTTGTTTGTTTGTTATCATTCAAAAAGTCTTTTAAATTATCTATGGGTTCTGAGAGAGGGGACATGTTTTTTTTGTTAAATGTCTCTTAATTTTTTATAGGAGTCATAATTCATTTGATACTCAATGCTGCAACAACACTTTTGACTTTGGGGCCATTTTTTATCTCACAGCAAGTGAACCCCAGTCCAAGTACTCGTTTTACAGGGGAAATGACTTACTGCGGGGACTTTTTCTGGGACTGTCGTCGTTTTGACCACGCTTTGACCCGGGTGGCAAACCCCTTTCACTGTCACTTCTCTTGCCCGCTTGGACCCGCACCTAGGTCACTTTCCTGTCACTTCCTTTGCCGAAAGGATCTGTACGCTATGCCATTTCAAATGTCACTTCATTTCTTTTACTTTCCCACTAGGGTCTGGACGAGAGGACTTTACTTTCAAAAAGTTATTACTGTTATTTCGCCCCTTTGTGCCCTTTGCCCTTTTCTTTTGATTTATGATCACTGCGACTTCACCGCTATTGCCTTCAGTACACTTTCGCTTTTTAATGAGGTACTTTTCCTTTTTTAACTTGGACCTCATTAAACCACAACAGTGATACTTACTGAGGCTCACGGCTACCTGACCACGGAGGGGCCTCCCACGCTCTGCCCACTGTGTTGCCAAATTATACATGTTTTTAACATCGGGGTTTTTACGTAATCACGTCAAAATCAAAATTGCATAAAGCCTACTGATATCGTATCATCAGTTTCTATTTATCATCCTTTTCCTTTTTATGCGCAAAAAAAAATTCACATGAACGCTGATAAAAAAGTAAATTTTGGGAGCTCAGAACACCGCAGGCTGCGGCTCCGACGGGGACTCGTGTACAGTATTCGTTCAAAACGTATTGTGGTGGAAGCGGGGAATATTTATTTTAAGCATGAATAACTTTTTATTTTTTCTCTATTTTTTTACTTTACCATCTACCCAAAGTACTTTAAAAATTATTAAAAAGGGCCTTTCATCTACCCCCTAGTTACATATTAACTCTTCATTTACATCTTTTCCTCTTCAATATAAAAAACAAAAACTGCGACCTCAAAATGCAAAATCCCTATCTATAAAAAATTTGACGGGGCACCTCGGGATTCCCACGGGGCACGTTTGGAATCACTGGTGTGCCATACGTAAATTTAAAAGGGTGGGCGTGGAAACGTGGGCACTGCGCAGCAAATGTTCAAAGCTTTCCGGGAGTTCTTGTACCGGGGCGGGAGGGTAGCAGCAGGGTCAGGGGGCCGTCAGCAGGCTTTGGCTGGATTTTGGGGTACACACAACCCCCGTTTTCCCGGGCCTCCATTTTCCCGTATCGGATTTCCGGGCAAAAACCGGGTCCGGATATTTCAATCCCGGGCAAATGACGGTCATCCCTAAAAATTTAAAAGGTTTCCAGCGGTTGAGCGCTCCTTTTACCCCCCCGGCATGTCCGCGCCTCCCACCAGGTGGCAGCATGCTCAGTGGTCGTATTTTTCATTTGGCAAAACGATTACTGTTCACCTACCCCCTCCGTCATCCCCGACCCCCACTGCCCTTCCCCACCTCCCCCAGGTGGGGCTGCTCACGGTCGTATTGTTTACATTTGGGGGACACGACATCGCGGTTTACCTGCACCGCCCCGTCGTCCCCCGACCCCCACTGCCTCTGGTGCAGGAACTCTCTGAACTATTGAACACTTTCTGCTGCAGTGTCCCCCCGGGTTCCCTCCCACCTGTGTGCTACGCTCTCAAATCCTCGCCCTGAACTCCCACCTGTACCCGCCCACCCTGCTGGAGCGGCTGGCGTCCCCCCCTCCTGGCAAAACGCTGTCATCCGCCTCACCTGTGCCTTCCTGAGGAAGACAGGTCAACTATAGCACCTGTGATAGCATCATAGGACATCACCAGGGCTCATAATGTTCCCCAAGGGATCCTTGCAGCCCTAAAAACAACAACAAAGTGACGTAAAAGTCCTCGGCGGGGTAGTTGATATTGGCGGTTGCCGGACAGTAAATACTAGAGTAGGATAAACGTACGGGGGTGGGTAATGGCCTCGGACTGTTGCGATTTCCGGACGTTTGCGGTTCCCAGACCAGTGCTCCCCCCTAATAATCCAGGAAAACGAGGGTTGTGTGTATTTGGTTCGCGAAAGATACGTTTTCGGGCGCACTTTATTATGAAGTAGTATTGATAGCTTCATTTTTTTCATTGATATCATCTACTAAATCAAAGTCTATCCTAACATAATCTGATTCAAACTAACAACCTTTTCTGGCTGTAGCTAAAACGGAAAACTTTCGGTATTATATGTATCGCCATTAGCATGGAAATGGGGAGTTTTCTAATAAGCTCACGCTCAAGCCTGTTTCTCGCGCTCTCATATCCTCTGCCCTTTGAGCGTGAATGATCTATCATTTACTGTAAATTTCCTGTACTTTTTCGGGACATATCAGAATTACCCTTCAATACAATAACTGAAACAGTTTCTTAATAAAAAATTAGTTTATCTTTTGTTTTTCAGCACTTGAAGAAAATTGGCAAACATAGAAAACTTGAAAACCCAAATTTTTTAAAAATCGTCATTTCATGGAACACTGACGTTCAAGTGATGAGCTTCGGGAAGTAGTACTTGTATGTAGCTTTCACTGAGTCCCTGTTTTGGGTGTATATGTCCTCTTCACAAACATTTAACCAAAAAGAAATTTAAGTAATTGGCACCCCCCAACAACAGCCCCTCTATCGAAGACAATACAGGGGTCTTTTTTACTTTTGTTTTGAAAAAACGGGTTTGCGGGAACGATGCATCCGCCTTATCTGCCCCTGTCCTTCCTGAGGAGTCAGTAACTACCAGCCTGTAAAGCTCATGGGACATCACCAGGGCTCATAGTGCCCCCCAAGGGTCCCGCAGCCCAAAACAAAAAAAAACAAGACTCTTCCCCCCCACCGGGGAAAAGAAGAAGTACTATACAATCCCGAATCGGATGGTTTCTTCGGAGATGCTGAACGCCACACTATTTCTTGTTAAATTTTTCGTCGCAAAGGACAGACACATCCAAAACTCCTCGGCAAAGTTACATACAAATACATATTCCTGAACTTCTTCGTTTGAACGTGCAGGTTTCCCTGAAATACGATTTTTTAAATAATTGAGTTTTCAAATATTCTATTTTTTGCTAAAATTTTTTAAGTGCTGAAAAACAAAAAGACAACTCATTTTTTTTAAGAACTGTTTCAGTTTTTTTTTGAAGGGAATTCTGACATGTCCCGAAAAAGTACAGGGATTTTTCGGTAAATATAGATCATTCGCTAAAAGGGCATAAGTGAGATTGCGAGAGCATTGCGGTTAGTTTTGAAACCCCCTTGGGGGAAATTGGGGATTCAAATTGGGGGAAAAAGATCTACATGAAAATGTAGTTAAATTTGTTTTTTTTTTGTCCCCAAATACTAAATTATCCCATAATTGGGGTGAGTGGGGAAGAGGTGGTGCGGGCTTCTGCTTTTTGTTTAATTTGGCGCCGAAATTCCGGAAACTCGGCAGAAAAAGCCCGATCGAGCGTTGTAGGTTTTTTTTTAAAAAACATGGCCGAGATGCCCCCAGCCTCAGCCCCTAACCTCATCTCGCCTTTTTGTTTGCCGACTTAGCCCATGTGAACCGCTTAAAAATATGTGAGTCTGGATCTGCTTTTGTGGGGGCAAGGTGAAAGTGGGAGTCAGTTATAGTTCCAATAGATGGAGGGGGATGCTGTTAGGTAATGATTTGGCCGAAACAGGGTTGTCCAAAATTGCAGATGATTGAAAATTTATTGAAAGGGTAAGTTGAGCTGAGTCTAAAATATTTTTCAAAACTTTTAAGTTAAAGGGGAATGATGAGATTGAGGAGTGATGTGTATCCTTTGTTTTGTAGCATGTGCAATGGCCAAAAAAAATTAGTTAGGGATGAGGATGGAATTTTGGTTTTTTTTGGATGATATTCCTGATGATAGTAATCATGATGATGAAAGTAATAGGAGGGAACTGATTTTTAAAAGTGTGTCAGCCTGATTTGGTTGAAAACTAGGAGGAGTTAAAAATGCACAAAAAGGTGTAAGAGATTAAGCCCTGGGGAAGAAGCAAAAAGGGAAGGAGTACTAGTTGAGGTATGTGGGATATTATGTCATAAAAATGTGTTAAAGAAAACGGGCCATTTTTCCATCCAACACTGGATGGGGAAAAAACAAATAGTTTTTTCCTGATGTATAAAGGGAAAGTATCATAGTTTTGCTCATGAGAACTGTATCTCGGAAACCCTTGGTATAAGGGAAAAAATTGAGGAACTTTTTTCTCATTTTATTGGCCTAATGTAAAAAAAAGATGTATGAATTTTGTAGGACATTTTCTTTGTGTAGAAAATGGGTAAGCCGAATCAGTTTTTGTCCCCGCCCCCCTCCAAACCCATTTCTGATGGATGAACCCTTTTAAAAATTTAAAAAAGATTGTGGGTCCTTTTTTCCCAAAACCCGGAGAGGAAATCGTACTTTCTGACAATCATTTTTTTTCAGAGGTTCCCAAGGGAAAACCCCCGAGGGGTTCATGCAAAGAACATTGTAAGGGAAATAGTGAAAATTTTTTTCATTGGGGGGGTTTACCAGAATAATAGTCTGTCAAGGGGGTAAATTTACCTCAAGTAGGTTTCGAAAATAAAGATGGGTTTTTTTGTAAAAAAACAATTTTTGGTGCGTCCACCCGCAGTCACAAGGATGTGTGGAAAAATTTCACCAACTCGAAAAAAACCCTGAGAATGTATTTGAGGAGATAGGAGTGGAATGGGATGAAACTGTAAAAATTGCTTATTTTGCAATGAGGGGTAGTGTACAGAGCAAAAAGGGGGAGCCCTTTGAAATTTGTATGGTCAGATGTAGGGACCCCCTTTAAAGGGTGTTGGAAAAGAATGGTAGGGAAAAAAGGATCCACCAAATGTTTTAGCCTATGTCTCTGATTTCAAGGATAGATTAATAGACTAGAGAGATTGCATTTGAGAATTTTAAAAATCACTAAAGGAAACATGAAGGAATGGTAATGGAAGACAGGTAGAACATTTCAACCAGGTGATAAGGTGCTGTTCTGTTTCCTGTCATGGCACCTTTTAAAGAAAGGTACTGGGGGCCCGGGGAGGTAGAAAAAAATTGAGTGATGAAAATTATCTTGTCAAGACCCCAGGGAAACTAAAAAAAACCAGGTGTCCATCAATATCTAAAAACCTTTCCAAAAGGGGAAAAAGGAGAATGAAAAGATAGAAAAATTCTATTAAGGTGAAAATGCTCCCACAGAGGTGGGGGATGACTTTGTGAAACTAGATTAGATGGGTGTGATGAAAAATTTGGAAAATTTCATTGTTTGGCAGAATACTACTTTAAACCAAACAAAAGAAAAACAGTGTGATTGAACTTTTAAAAAAATTACAATCTTTGTTCCCAGATGCCCCTAGAAAAACCAAATTACTTGTCCATATATAAAGTAGGCCTTTACCCAAATCAAAAAACACCCTTTATAGATAATTCCCGGAAAAAGAAGATTATGATAAAAGGGGTAGAATATATGTTTTTGGAAAATGATTTGATAGAACCTAAATAGCCCCCGGAGTAGTCCGTGTGTGCTCGTGCCTACCAGGGGGGATTTTCAGTTTTGCACAGATTATAGGAAATTAAATGTAACCAAAATGATCTTTCCCTATTTTCCCAGGTGGATGATTGTATTGCAACGTAGGTAATTTTTTTATTATTTGTTTTTTTTGGTTTGGGCAATATTTACTGAAAAGGTAAGGGATATCGAAAGGGGAACCCGGGTGGATTTTATCATATAAGGGTTTTTCCCTTGGGAAAGAAAAAAAGTGAAGTTTTTTCAAAGACTTTAATGAAATTTGAGAGGTTAGAGGATGTGCCGTACATAGATGATTTGTTTGTCCTCTGCGGTTTGGGGAAGAACATTTTACTTTGTTAAGGGAATTTTTCAAAAGGGTTTAAAGATGCAAACCGGACGTTAAACCCTTTGGAATGATTTTTTAAAAGGGTGATAAAAATATTTAGGGTACAAATTACGGGGAAAAATACACGCTTTAGATGCCAAAGGTGAAATATATTTTAAACATACCCTTTTCCCAAAAAATAAAAAAGAACTTTTTAAAATTTTTTTGTAGATGGATACTATAGGAGGGCTTGTAAAAAAATTTTTCAGTTTTTAGCGGGTTCCTTTGACAAATTGTTGTCCAAGAAAAAAAAAATTTAGTGGATGAACTTGTGAGGGGCCTTTTAGGAAATAAAAAGAAAGTTGATTAATGCCCCAGTACTGTTAATGCCTGATTACCAGAAATACTCTAAGTTATATGTAGATGCAAGCCATGATGGGGTTGGAGGAGTTCTTGCAAGAACACTCAGGATTGATCACCCAGTGGGTTACTATTCAAAGAAATTACTCCCAAATCAGACATCTTATAGCACCATAGAAAAGGAAGCATTGTCTTAAATTATGAACTTGAATCACTTTGATGTGTATGTAAGTGGAATAGGACAATCATTACAAGCATTTACTGATCATAATCCCCTAATATTTTTACATAAGATGAAGAACTCAAATAAAAGATTAATGAGATGGTGTTTGTTATTACAAGATTATGATAGGTGATAAGTCACGTGAAGGGCAGAGATAATATCATTGCTGATACTTTATCATGCACACCTACAAGTTGTGAGCCAGCTTGAGAATTGGCTCGTCTTTTTTGTGGAAAGGGGGTGTAATATATAGTTTTAGATGTCATTTACAGTAGTTTGTGAGGGAAGGACTTTTCTCTAATTCAGTCACATCCTCTCTATTCAGGATGACTGTGAAATGTCCTGCCTTATTTGTGTAATAATATACACACAAACCTCGTTTTCCCGGCCTAATAGGGGAGCACTGGTCCGGGAACCGCAAAAGTCCGGAATCGCAACAGTAAAAAAAAAAAAAAAAAAAAAAAAAAAAAAAGTGATGCCATTACCCACCCCCGGACGTTTACCCTACTCTAGTGTTTACTGTCCGGCAATCGCCAATATCAACTACCCCGCCGCAGACTTTTACGTCCGCTGAGCATGCAGCCACCTGGCGGGAGGCAGCAGAAAGTGTTCAATAGTTTCAGAGGACGTTCCTGCACCAGGGGCAGTGGGGGTCAGGGGACTAACGGAGACGGTGCAGGTGAACCGTGAGTGTCGTGTGCCCAAATATAAACAATACGATCGCTGAGCATGCTGCCACCTGGCGGGAGGCAGCAGAAAGTATTCAATAGTTTCAAGAGACGTTCCTGCACCAGGGGCAGTGGGGGTCAGGGGACTAACGGAGGCAGTGCAGGTGAACCGTGAGTGTCGTGTGCCCAAATGTAAGCAATACGACCGCTGAGCATGCTGCCACCTGGCGGGAGGCAGCAGAAAGTGTTCAATAGTCTCAGAGATGTTCTTGCACCAGGGCAGTGGGAGTCAGGGGACTGACGGAGGCGGTGCAGGTGAACCGTGAATGTTGTGTGCCCAAATGTAAACAATACGACCGCTGAGCATGCTGCCACCTGGCGGGGCGCGAACACTGACCAGGGGTGACAGGAGACGCTCGGAAAGCCGGACAACTTTGTCAATTACGAACAGGACCAGGGATTTCAACGTAAAAAAAAAAAAAAAAAAAAAAAAAAAAAAAAAAAAAAAAAATATTTGTCTGAGACTCGACTACCCGGGCCCCTCGGTTTTTGCCCGGGGCAAATCCGATATCCGGGAAATCGGGTTTGTGTGTATTTTTTAAATTAAGTACTAATAAGGGTAGCCATAAAAATGTTTTTTTTTAAAATGGTATGTCTTGGCATGCTCTTAAAAAAAATGTTATGTCGTCCACCCCTAGGGGTTTTTGGTAAAAGCTGTCCACCTCTTATTTTTAATCTTTAAAATCGTAGGGATGGCTCTTACTTTGTAAGATACTTACTTTATAGACAAACATTCTAAAAAGTATAGGTGGGAAAAAAAAGAGTTTCACTCTTTTTAAATATAATTTACATATTTTTCTTATAAAAACACATGCGTAAAAAATTTTTAAATATACAAAAACAAAAAAAGCAAGTTTGGGGAAATTTCCCAGAGCAAATGCTTTTTCTTCAAAAAACTAAAGAAAAAATTTGCACATGATTGCTTTTATTTTTGGTAATCCAAAAAAAAAGTTTTTTCCTTAAAGAAAAAAAAATCAGGGGCCTGGCTGCTGTTCAATTTTTTTGCTATCAGCTTAAAATCGGGCATCAGATGATTTTCCAGGGAAACCCGCAGATGGGGCCAAAATGGGAAATGGATTCCTTTTTTTTCCCTTTGTTTAAAAACTAAGTTTGAGAACCTTTGCTCACAAGTAAATGTTGACATCTGCACAAACTGGCTTTTGCCTTTCCTAACTCCTTGTACCCCTGAGTATCAAGCGGGGCCCCCCAAAAAGGCTGGGAATGCCAAATTTTTTTAAAAGCTGTTTTTTTGAGAATTTTACACTCGTAGCTCCAATAGGCTTTAAATGTCATTTCCCATCATTTAAAAATGGAGCCCCCAAACTTGACCCCCAACATCCACATGTGGAGGTCGGGTCTTTTGGGAAATAAAAATCAGGTTTCCGCATAAAAAGTTAGGTTCTGGTAATCAAGGGGGACATTGTACCTTCAGTGTCTGTTGCTGTCTGATACCATCACTGGTTTCGCCCCATTCTCTCATATAGGTTTAAGACTTCAAAATCTGAAAAAAACTGCTATACTGACACTTGGGCATGATTTCGCCCCCCACCCGTCCCCCCCCCAAGACAGCCGTCCCCCCTCACTTATGCCCGTATTCGTAGTCACATACCCCATTGTCGTGGCATTGTTCACTTTTTTTTCTTTTCCTAATTTAAAAAATAGTCATGCCAGCTCTGTTGTGAGCAATAGGGGACTGTAGTTGCTTGTATTTCCCTGGCGCTACAAGATCAAGTGAATAATTTTGATGATAAAAAGGAACAAAATCATAGCAAAATTACCCCGAGGATCATGGGATGTGACTACGAATGGGGAAAAGTTGTCCCCCTTAAGTGGACCCTTTCCCCCCAGGGTTTAAAAGCACTGTTCTAGGTATTTTGAGTGTATGTTTTATATTATCGTTATAGTAAAAATATTAGAAAAAGTGCCGCTCGAAAACGACGGATAGGGATGATATTTTTTTTTTGGGGCTGGGAGAAGAAATAGAAACTAGCTAGAGAATAGAGGGAGGGATGGACAGGTGTACTTGAGGTGGGGTTTTTTCTATATTGTAGAGGCTCGGGGTTGAAGGTTAGTGTGGTGTATAATGTAAGATGTGGTGAGTATTGTGATGTTGTGTGGTTGGAGGTAAGATTTAAGTTTGGTGGCTTGTGAGTTGGCGTTGTGTAGAGGGGATAAATTTTGTTGTTGGTAGGAGGCTATGTTATGAAGTGGAACAGAGTCTGTTTTCGTGTTGTGCAACTGGAGGTGAAATTTCATGTAAGGCGGTGAAGTTGGGTATTTTCAAAGGGATTAATGATTGTGTTTCTGCCGAGTTGAAGGGATACCAATTCCTGTAATTCAGTATCTAAGCTAGTAATATAAGTTAAGTTGTGCACCACATGTTTCTGTAATGTTTATCCCTGGGACCAGAGTGGGCTGGTATGTTGGAGTTGAAGTGTGGTAAGGAAATTCTTCGGTCCAGTTTTCTCCAAAAGTAGTGAAAAATCTACATTTTCTTTTGTGCTGAATTAACATCAACCCGTTATTTGCAGAATATCTGTTTAATATGGTTGACCTGGGCCGTAACAAATGATATAGGATAATTTGGTCTTAATTTCCACTTTTGCTAATGTATACGTTTTCTCAAGACCAATATGTTTATTACGTAACTTTGTCATTTTTTTGGTTCCCATGTTTATGTTTTGCTTAGGTGTTCAGCATTTTTTCAGTCCGCTATTCACCTGTGTACCTGAGTGTTTAACTCAAATGTTCTCTTTAATGTAGTTTTCATATTTACGTGTCTCCTTCCTTTATTCTTCCTCTCTCCTTCCTTCCTTATTGGTTCTCGGTGTCTTTCCCTGCGTTTTTGTGTGTTCAATCAATCAATCATTGGGGGCATACGCCGGGGGCGCGTCGCCTTGCTTACCCTACGACGCCACTCCCGGGGGTCACCACGAACGAGTCCCCATGCAGGCTCCCTTCCCATACCAAGCAACTCTTGACAGGAAGCATCAACTTGCCCCTGCCACGAGCCTTGTGGTTGCCCCCTTGGCCTCCTCCATGCTGGATTGTCTCTTACAGATACAACCCGATGAGAATGATCGGTTTCAAGGTAGCGTGCCACATGCCTATATAGCCGAGGTCGGCGCTGACGAACTATGCAGGTAATAGGCCTCGATTCAGTCTCACGGTGCAATCACTGATTTGACATGTAATCATCCCAGCGATACACCCATGATTCTGCGAAGACACTTATTACCATAGGCATCGATTCGCCTCTTCAAGTCACTATTTAGTGTCCATGTCTCACAACCATAGAGTAAGAGAGGGATCACAAACGACTTGAAGATCCGAATCTTTGTCCTCCTGCCAGGTACCAACAATGTCAAATACTTGTGCTGAGCGAGTCCATAACACCGTGCATATTGGCTATGCCAATCCGCCGTAAGACTTCTTGACACGACCCGCCACATTATGGACTTCGCTTAGGTATGTAAAACTTTCCAAGATCTCAATGTCCTCACAGTGCGCATGAACAACTGTACTGTTTCATCTAGTAAGCCTCCAAACACCTGGACCTTGGTCTTGAGCTAGGAGACCTCAAGTCCCAAAGGCTTTGCCTCCTCGTACAGCGCCTCGAGAGCCATCACCAGGACTTCCAGCGACTCAACAAAGATTACTGCATCATCGGCAAAAACAAGATCAGTGATCTTGGTGTTGCCGAGGGGTGCTCTACAATCACTTTGATCTACAACTTTGCCCAATACCCAGTCCATACAAGTGCTGAAAAGTGATGGGGCAAGGACGCATCCTGGCCTCACTCCTGTATTCACAGGAAAGAAGGTGGATACACCTCCCCCACACTTCACAGCACTCTCAGTCCCAGTGTACAGACCAGTCATCAAACAATACAGGGAGGTCCCGTTATACAAGCATTCGATATACGAGAATCCGATGATACGAGATGTGTAAATCAGGGTCTATTTTCAATGTACGAGATCGAAAATCCAATGCTACGACATTCAAACTGAGGTGAGTAAAATTACCAAGTTATTTACTAAAGTAAATTACAAGTTATTTAGTAAAATTATAAAGTCATTTACTGATTTACTGACTACAGGGAGGTCCCGAAGATACGAGCAGTTAGGTTCCACCTGCATACTCGTAAGCAAAAACTCGTAAACGAAACACATAACTAATGGTAAAATATAGGTTTGGTTCCAGGACCCCATCAATTATAAAAAAAAAAAAAAAAAAAAAAAAAAAGAAGACATGTTTTTCAAGCTAAAATAAACTATAGCAAACACAACAAACACACAGCGTCTATATTACCCACACTGTACTACCTATTCTGTAGAAAAAGCATTCTGAAAGAGAAAATAGCACACAAAATAACATAACTGCACATTAATTAGACATGAAAGATGCATAACAAGCAAAAAAGATGTTGTAATGTAGGGGACGCCGCGTGATACAAGAGAGGGTAGTGTAGCGGTCCCAATGTTGGGGCCGCACACCTGGCTAATTACCCCTAAAGGTCAGGCCGAGCCATATGCTTAATTACCCTTCAGGTCACGCCTTGCTAGGGGTGACCTGACTGCTGTCCCAAGGTTGGGGCCGCACACCTGCTAATTACCCCTAAATGTCAGGCCGCACAATATGCTTAATTACCCTTCAGGTCACGGCTTGCTAGGGGTGACCTCACTGGGGTCAACCAAATCCCCCTTTGTCCAGCCCGGGAGTGGTAGGGCGAGCATTTTGAACTTGATAATTTTACTCGCCCCAGCTTGAATGTCGTATCATTGGATTTTCGATCTCGTATATTGAAAATAACCCTAATTTACACATCTCGTATCATCGGATTCTCGTATACCGAATGCTCGTATAACGGGACTTCCCTGTACAATAAACCCTTCATGCTCGCGGGGTTAGGGAACACACACACCGCGAGTATCGTAAATCCGCGAGCATGACATTAGTTACCCCTCCCGCCCCGAAAATAGGCTTACGGTATAAAGAAAATGGATTTTGTTGCTTGAATGATAATGATACAGTTGGGCTGTTTCCTTAAAACCCGAGCCCCTGTCCACCCAGCAGTGAATAGGTACCGGGTGTTAGCCGGGGGTTTGTAACCCGCCTCCCGGGGTGCTGGCTTCCCCTAACACTATAAGCACTAGCAGACAGCTCTCTAAGGGTAGTCTGAGAGAGAGCTGTCTGATTACAGTGGAGATCCATCTCAGCTGCGTCGATAACTGCCGAAATTTTTCAAACATCAAACATCACATCAGGGAGTGCCGATAAAAAAGGCCAGACTACCTACAACTGAACTGAACACTGTCATCATCAGCAACAACCCATAACAGCTGACTGAGGCCGCGACACACGTGTAGCCGCTGCCAGGGTTACATCACACCCCTATTCCTCCCCGCCACCACCACCACATGGCTAGGCATATGCTGAGCCCAGAAGGAGGAGGAAGTGGACGCTAAACCCCCGTGGATCGCTGTGGGCCAACGGTGAGGGTGTGTTAGGGTGTGTTGTGTTGGGGTGGCTGGCACAAAGCTATGCCTCGCACCACGGCCAGATTGTGCACCACACCAGCTTGCTCCAGTGCTCCTCCCTGTGTTTTAGGGTGATTGGGTTGCCACTGCTTAATGTTCACTATTGTGTCTGGTCTGGTGGTGGCTTGAGGAAGTTGAGGTGTGCACGCAGCGCTCAGCCCACCAGTGTGTGGCTACCGTGGTCCGTAGATAACACTAGTCGCCAGTCACTCGCCACTGCACTAATGTCGCCAGGCGCCATATATTGCGAATTTTAGCATCACTGCCAGACTTTTATGTGCCACTGAAGAGGCATGCACAGTAGTTTTTATGAAAAATACTTTTCGTATTTTAAAATTATATTTAATTACCTGTATTCATTATTATTTATCCCAAGGGTTGAAAACCCGCGAATAATCAAATCCGCGAGCCTGAAACCCGCGAGCATGAAGGGTTTATTGTATATGATTTTACCTAAGGTTGTACGATAATAATCAATCTGGTCAATTTATAGTTTCACCCAACCAACGATTATAATTATCTGATGCACCTCATGTTTTTCTGGTGTGTTTTTATGTCTTTTGAATGAATCTGCTAACCGTTTGTCGCAATTCTTTTTTTCTTTTTTTTCAAAAATGACAAAAAAAAAAAAAAAATGAACCTAAACCTAACCTAACTTTTACCTATACCCTAACCCCTTTACCTAACTAAAAAAAACTAAAATAAACTAACCTTTATCTACCTTAAAATAAAAATAAAATAAAAATTGCGACAGAAACGGTTAGCAGATTCATTCAAAACACAAAAACACACCAGAAAAACATAAGGCGCATCAGATAATCGTTGGTTGGGCTGAAACTATAAATTATCCATCAATCTGATGGTGGTGGTGGTATTTCATAATTGTTATTCTTCCTCCTCTCTGTACCCAAGGCTGAAATGGCATATTTAACACCTCCCCACACACCTTACCACGTATATAACACCACGCTAACCCTAAATAACCCCAAATAACGGCATTAGAAACAGAGTTATAGTGGTTATATGAGGCCTAACACAAGCGGCCTGCCTCCGGCGACGTTATAAGACACTGTTGTTGTGAAGGCTACGAACACATTTTATTTCCACTGCACTCATGCACTACTTTCGCCACTGCACTAATGTCGCCAGGCACAATATAACAAATTTTAACATAAATGCTAAAAGCTCGCTTTGCTCGCTTGGACAATGAGTTAAGAGACAAAATATAACTTTCTGTGCCAAATTTCTTCCTTTGCGCCTGTATCTTTTTTGCCCCGGGCATTCGTGGAAACATTTTACAAGCCTATATGACACCTGATTTTTGCTGAAATAGGTGTCCAAAACTCGCTTCGCTCGCTTGGCACAAAATATGATAATTCTGGTGGCTCGGTACGACAATGTGGCCTACAAAAAATTCACAACCCTGGACAATGTACAATGATTCAGATGCGCAGAGACGAGTTTGTGAGCAGTGGAAGAGGTCTGCGCACCCCTCCCTTGTCCCTTACCTACCGTACCCTCTCGAGTCTAGTGTATCACGCGGCGTCCCCAAGAGTACATACAACGTTTTTGTTGCTTGTATGTTTCCAATCTGGAAAATGTATGTATCCCTGCAGGATTACATGATATCAATGATACTGTTAACAACATTACAACTATGTTAATCAATGTGCGAGTGTAAGTAGGTGTGATTCACAGCCACAATCGGTGAATAATACCATGGGCAGGTGGGAGAGGATATTGGAGGATAGTGATCACCTCAATGTGTGGAAAGCAATAAGCTGGAAGGGAGAGTATGGTGAAACCCGAAATGTAAACAGTTCCCCCTCTGATGATGATTTAAGAAGTTTTATGAAGAAACCTTTAATCCGCCAAATAGTTCACGTCTAATATCAGAAGATTTCGATTCAAATGTTTATGTACCAGTATTGGATGATTTAATTTCCCCCAATGAGGTTCACCAACAAGTAAAATTGCTAAAAACAGGTAAAGCTGGTGGACCGGATGGATTACCGCCAGGCATTTTAAAGTTCTTACCTGCCCAGTGGATCATGTTACTTACAAATATTTTCAACTCTGTATTTTCTTCTGGCACATATCCTCAGGGCTGGTCTAGAGCAAAACTGTTCACTATATTTAGAAAGGCAATAAGGCAGATGTGAGAAATTACAGAGGGATAAATGTAGCCAACAGTATTGCTAAATTATACGATATGGTATTGTGTTCGCGACTTGTCCTCTGTTTAGACCATTTAGAGAACAGGCCGGGGCACAGAAGACTAGGGGATGTCTTAAACAGATTGTTTGTCTACGCTTGTTTGTGTTGATATGGCCAGGAGAAAGAAACTTACTCTTTTTGTAACATTTATAGACTTTAAGCAAGCATATGACAGAGTACCAAGAATTTATTATTCCGTGTGTTGAGGCGTTTAGGATGTGGCTCAGTAATGATATCTGCTATGGTTGCCATGTATAGTTTAACAGAAAGTTGGATTGGAGCCGCTTTGGTAACTATCGCATTAGGGGTCAAACAAGGCTCGCCAACGTCCTGCGTTTTGTTTGTAATTTTTGTTAATGATTTAATACGCCTCATTAAACAGGGCAGTGGTTATGATGGATTTCTGAAGTGGTTGCACGTTCTTGTCATGATGGATGATACGGTACTATTAGCCACGTCACGGAGAAATATGTTGAGTAAATTATCAATATTACAGGAGTACTGTCTAGAGTACGGCATGATAGTGAATCAGTCTAAAACTAAATTTTTTGTGTTAAATGGCAGCCGTGACGACGCTGACCCGTTGGCAGTGAACGGTTTAAGTGTTCAACCTTGTAAGTCGTATGTTTATTTAGGGTCGCCGTTCACCTGCGATGGGTCGACATCTTCCGCTGTTAAGTTACATGCCAAGTTAAAAATGCCACACGTACTAAAATTTTGTTTCTTTTGTGAAGAAAAATGATGATGTACCATTTATTGTAAAAAAACGTGTTTTTGACGCAGCATTAATGTCAACACTTATGTATGGTGCTGAATCATGGTTTGGGGCAGATTTAAAACCTATGACTAAACTGTTTAACTGGTGTTTAAAGCAATTGTTGGGTGTGCGAAGGTCAACTTGCAATGATATATGTTACGTGGAATTGGGTTACCCACCCCTAAAAGATAGGGTAAGGTCTGTGCAACATAAGTTTTTCCATAAAATGTGGCAAGAGCGATCAACTTATGATGATGACCCACTGATGTTGCAATGAAGTTATCTATGAATATGGACACTGTCACCGGTAGATTAATAAGGGAGTTTGTGGACAGTGAAGTCAAAGATTGTACTGTAGATATGCAATGTGTAAGATCGAGAATTTCAGACAGTAATTCTACGAGAAGAGTGACATATAAAGAGATGAACCCTACTTTGAATGTGCATAGTATTTACACTGATAGACACTTTGTTGATGAAAAGCATCGCCTGTCGTTTACACAGTTTAGGACAGGTGGGCATTGGCTAATATGTGAGACTGGAAGGTGGAATAGGAGAGGTCGCGGTCGCTTACCCTTGGATGAGCGCCTGTGTGTATGTGGCCAAGTGCAGACTGAAAGACATGTGGTGGAACAGTGTACACTGACCCAACATGTCAGGGACATATACCAGTTCACTCTTATGGAACAGGTGTTTTCAAATAGATTTACCCTAGATGTGACCTGTAAAATAGTACACTGTATCTTGAGTGTGTATTACTGATGGCCAGTGCATATTCTATTCAATATTATAGACTGCAATTATTGTGTAATAGTAATGATATAATAGTAATGATATTTTAATGCGGATAGCATTATATTGTAGTGTTTTAGTTACTAATTGCCAGCGTTGAGTTAATTTTACTTTTTGGACTACAGTTATAAAACTACATGTATAAGTATATATATGTGTATTATGTTCTGCTGTGGTCAATAAAACTATCTATCTATCTATCTATCTATGTATTGTGCCTTGTGAGTCAATTTTAGTGATTTGCTGGTTTACTTAATGTGCTTATTTTGACTTATTTGTGCTCTGTCCTACTGTGCTGTCACACTCTTAATTCACTGTGTTTTGTGTGGTGGTGTGGTGGTGCGGTGGTGTGGTATATAGAGCCCTATATTTGAGAGTTTGAGAGTTTGTTGTGTTTGCTATAGTTTATTTTAGCTTGAAAAACTACTTTTTTTTTTTTTTTTTTTTTTTTTTTTTTTGATTGATGGGGTCCTGGAAGCAAACCTATATTTTACCATTAGTTATGTGTTTCGTTAACGAGATTTCGCTTTACGAGTATGCCAGGTGGAACCTAACTGCTCGTATCTTAAGTACCTCCCTGTACTCCTTGCAGGAATCCCGCGAAGTTGCAGAAGATCCCAGAGTGACTCACGATGCACTGAGTCAAACGCCTTCTTGAGATCAACATAGGCTGCAAGCATCCAATGTTTGGAAATTGCATCGGCGTTCCACCAGGTTTGTGTGAAACCCATTCAGTAAAATTTTTTACTTATTGCACCCTATCTCCTTTGTTTTGTTCATGCTTCTTTTTACCCTATGAAACGTGAGGATACATTTGTTTCGAGTGGGGTATTATGTACTGTACGTTGCCGTAGGTAGATAAAACAATAAACCCTTCATGTTCGCGGGGTTAGGGAACAGAGACACCCGCGATTAGCGTAATCCGCGAGCATGACATTAGTCATTCATTTACCCCCATTTTTTTTTTTTTTTTTTTTTTTTACATCACAAGGAACTGGCCAAGGGGCCCACAACAAAAATGGTAACACAAAGCCCGCTTAGTTGCCAGTCCCTTAAAGAAGACAGAAAGTGAATAAAATAAAACAGAGGGGTAGGCCAATTTAGTTCGGGAGGTGTCTTGTTACTCTTCTTTTGAAAAGATTTAAGTCATAGGAAAGGGGAAAAATAGAAACAGGAAGAGTTCCAAGTTTACCAGTAAAAGGGATGAAAGAGTAAGATACTGATTAACTCTTGCATTAGGAAGATGGACAGAAATAGGGATGAGAATGAGTAGAAAGTCTTGTGCAGCGGGGGCCGCGGGAGGGGGGAGGCATGCAGTTAGAAAGTTCAGAAGAGCAGTGAGCATGAAAGTAACGGTAGAAGAGAGCAAGAGAAGGCAACATTGCGACGGTGATTTAAAGATTGAAGACAGTCAGTCAGAGGAGAAGAGTTGATGAGACGAAAGCTTTTTGACTCAACCCTGTTTAGGAGAGCTGTATGAGTGGATCCTCCCCAAACATGTGAGACATACTCCATACAGGCGGATAAGGCCCCTGTAGAGAGCAAGCAATTTGGGGGGGAGTAAAAAAAAAAAAAAAAAATATATAAAAAAAAAAAAAAAAAAAAAAAAAGGGGGGGGGGGGGGTTTAAACCCGCGAGTAATCAATCCGCGAGCCTTAAGCCCGCGAACATGAAGGGTTTTAGTGTACTTGGCAACCCTCCTTCCATCCTCCGCATATAAATATTGGTAGGACCGTGACCCCTCTCTCAATCCCCCAGTCTCTCCGAGGTAACAGTTCAAACAAGTTTCACTCTCTGAGTTGTTGCTAGCGCTCAACAGGCCACTGGCCTGCCTGGCAGCATTTCTCCCCGTGTATATACTATGTGAATACAACTATGTCCAGGGTACAAAATCTATGGCTGAGTATCCATACCCCACATATACTTAATAAAGGCATACAGTAAAGCCTTATAACTCGGCACGATAGGGGCTCTGGCTCTTTCCGAGTTATTCAATGTGCCGATTATGCAATGCTGATATGGGTTATATATATATATATATATATATTAATATATATATATAATATATATATTATATATATATATATATATATAAAAAAAAAAAAAAAAAAAAAAAAAAAAAAAAAAAAAAAAAAAAAAAAAAAAAATTAAAAATTAATAAATACAGTACTGTAAAGCATAAAAAAATACAATTACCAATGAACGGGTAGCAGCAGGGGATGTAACTCAAGGGGAGGGGAGCCTTGGGTTTTAACATGTAGAAGTGTTAGGGGACTCAGTCGCATTTTAACACTGGTATCACTTTAATCCTTTATAATCCCCAACTCTGTACTGTATTGTATACAGTACTGTACCTGTACAACTTAATTTTACAATCACTTTTAGCACTTAATTACTGCAAACACTATGCCCCGTCCATTAACTCTACCTTCCGACTCGAGGTGCATAGAGGACAACAAAGGGGGGGGCAAAGACCCTAATCACAGGCGTCACTTTTAAGAATCCTGCCTGCGCACATGGGGGAGGACTAGGGTGCCAATGCGCATAGGGGTAATTTTTTCAAATCAATTTTTTTCACGTACTTTTGTGGTATTCTGCCTTGTACTTAGAAACTGTCGTGTGCAAAGTTTCAGGCTAATCGGTTTATTTTTTAGAGGGGGATCGATCTTTAACATTTCCTCTTTTCGCCCTAGGTCATGACCACGAGAAAGCAAACTGAAGTTTGGCTTCTTGGCCATAGTTTCCTACTATCAAGAAAAAAACTCCCAGCCGGGGAGACTTTTACACTTTTTTTTCACGCACAAAAGGAAAGAAAAAGACGGTGCAGCAAGTGCAGCTGGCTAAAAAGGGGCCTCGACTTCGGGACACGAGCTAGGTCCCCACCATCGCAAAAACTAGCGTGGGGGGAAAGATTACGGACTTTTCGAGAGGGGAAGATCCGAGAAAAAGAAGAATAACTCGGGAGTCACGCCTGCCGAAAAACAAAACCTTCCCAAGAAAAGTTTCCCAGCCCTTTTTTGGACATCCCCCATCCGACGCCCTCCCCCCTATGCCTTCCTGAAGACAAGGAATTCCTTCTTGCCCAGCGGAGAAGGGGAGGCGGGGTTTGAGGGCGGGTCGGGACAAGCTGAAGAATCGGTTTGCCGACGTGAAAGCTCTCTCTCCTACCTCAACAGACGCCAAAAGGAGAAAGATGGTGGACTGGGTCGTCATCGCTAGTCCCAAGTCCACCAACGCTGCCAACATCGACTTCTTTTTTCCGACCCGGGTCGCTCTCCCCCAAAACGATTGAGGCCCGGGGGCACGAATCCGCCTATCCCTGATCTCGTCGGAGCCCTTTGACAGAATGGGTCTAGCCGCCAAGCCCTTTCGATTGGGCGGCTACGAAAGTACTTGGCCAGCCCAAGACTTGGCTAAATCCCGATCCATTCGACAGAAAGGGCGAAGTCGGGTCCACTTTGGCGAAGAAAATCAAAGACTTTCATCCTTTTACCCCTCTTACCGTTCATTGGGACGGGAAATCCTTCCTCAGACGATGGAAAATCGCGCCAAAAGCCCCCACCCTGTCACGGGAAAGGAGGGGAGAAGCTTCTGGGAGTCCCGAAACTGCCCCCGGAACTGGTGATGCCGCCGCTCAGCTGTGTTCGAGGCCCTTAAAGAGGGGGGGGTCCAGAAACATTTTGGGGCTATGTGCTTCGACACAACCAGTCCAAACCTGGAGCCCAAGGGGTGACCCATTTGAAAACAGAGATCGGCGACCCCCTTTCACTTGCTTGCCGTCATCACGTCCATAAACTTGTTTTGAGGGGGCCTTTTTTCTACGTTTTTTGGGGTCATCTTCTGGCCTGAGATCACCATTTTTCTCTCGTTTTCAAGGACATTTTCTTACATCAACCGTGGCAATAAACCCCCCCCACCACGAAGATCTCCAGCCCTCGGGCCCAAAGGGACATCTCCTTAAAGGTTTGAACCTCTGCTTCGAAAAGGCCCCTGCGACTCTAAGGAATCCTGAGCTAAAGCATCCTTTTTTCCTCGCGGTGCTTTTCGAAGACCTCGATCCTAGCCCCAGCGCTCATCGAGCGCTTTGGGTGGCGCTATCATTTACCTCTGAAGTGATCTTGTTTCGGAGACTACGGGGTGTCACACCCTTAGAAAATGTAGCCCTCCAGGGGTTTTCTCATCGTTCGCAACTGGATCTACGCCTGCAGGGTTCGAATCAAGGGTTTCCATCCTACACTCCCCCCAAGATTTTGGGTTTCGCAAAGGGAAATCCTTCTTTACCACGACAAAAGTTTCGAAGGGCCTGCTTCCCCACTCTGACCGCCTTTTTCTGGTACTTAAACAAAATCTCTTGGCCTTCACTGTTCGACTCACGCCCCCCTTCTCCCCCAAACAAAAATTTGTACACCCCTTCTCTCGTAAGGAGCCGAGGCCCCGCCAAGCGAAAAAACCCCCTCATCAAAGTTCCTGCGGAAACCTCCCCTCCTTCGCCCAAAAAATTCCTCCCCCCTTCAAGCTTTGATATCAAGACCGACTTCCCTGTCCCCAAACCCTCAAAGGGGCCCGGAAAGGAATCGTACGCGGGGCCTGCCCCCGAATCGGGGACTTTCGCGTCGTCAACGACACAGCCCGAGGAGTGGCGCTCACCCTTTTCCTTCAAAACCTCCGGCTGACCAAAGCAGGAACAGCGCCAGTTCCTCCTCCAAGTTTGGGCCCATCGCCATCAAACCCGGGCCTGAAGCTTCCCTTCCCCGGCCAAGCCCCGGCCCCAAAAGGGGGGTGGGTCCCAAAGATCCCCCCCCGAAGGGGTAAAACTCCCAAGGGGGGACCACACCCTGCTGGGGAAAGGGGTGTCTGGCTTGTCCCTTTCAAAAGGGTGACATCTCCTCCTTAAAAGGGCCTGCTAAGGTAAAAAACAAAGGTTGTAATCCCCACCCCAAAAATCACGTTTAGGTCAACTTTGCATACGGGGTTTTTTCATAATGCACCTTTCCCAAATAGGGAAAAAATTCAAAATTTTTTTTTATTGGGACCCTGCGAGGACCCAACCATCGACCCCCGGTGAGCCTCCAGGGGCCCCATCCCCCCCCAGGACTCACTGCCTACCGCGCTATAGGCCTAGGGGTTTATAATAAAAATAATAATAATATAAAAATAAAAATTTAAAAATAATAATAAAAAAAAAAAAATAAAAAAAAAAAAACATTTAAAAAAAAACCTTGTCTTTTGCCATGCATTATTCAAATTTCCCATTTATACGTCCCAGTTATAGGGTTTTACTGTACTAAGCATTCAGACCTGTGACCCACGTGCATGCCTACCCTGCTTGTCCCCACAGCTACCAACCACCAACCCCACAACCTGCCACTACCAAACTACCTCCCACAACCTTCTTTTTTCCCGCTATATGTCGGTATAGCACTTACATACCCCCCCGATTTTGGCTTGCTTTCTTCCGGAGGGATGCGCGAAAATCGCGGATCGTGAAACTCAGGTATTAAAACACTGTAAAATGCTTATTTTGTCCTGTTTTTTTTTTTTTTTTTTTTTTTTGGTGTGTGTGTATGTGCGGTGTCTACAGGCCGTTACCTGACCCCAGGGGGGGGATGGTAGCCCCCGGGGGTTACTTGAGGGCTGTATACCTACCCTATTTTCAGCTTTTTAACTCACTTTTTCCCCAAAAAATATCCTAAAATGCCCAAAGCCCCTGTCCCCCAGCATGAATGGTACGGGTTTAGCCTAGGGTTTGGACCCCCCCGGGGTGGTTTGGGTTGGCCAAAACATGTAGAGAAAAAGGAGGGGGGATGGGTTGGGTTGACTTTATTGCGAGTCACCCAGCGGGTCTTTTTGGTCTATGGTTTTGCTTGACCATATCTTGTCACTGATTTGTTGTGTACATGTTTTAACGGGAAAAACACTGTCCAATCCTTCCTCTCTTCCCCTGTCCCTTCATACCTCCAAAACCCAGTACCCCCACGTCATGGTTATCACTTATAAAGGATATTTTGTGGTAAATAAGTAAGGAACGCGGGTTTTTAAGGGAAGGTGCTACATATTTTTTAGGTGTTTCCTATCTTTTCGACACCGCTGCTCCGTAAGAAAAAAACAAAAAGGAAAAAAACAAAACAAAAATACTACAAGCTATACTACCCCATTATAATACTATACTAACAGAAGGTAGAAGACTGTCCCGTACGTCTCTTATGGGAGGGGGGGTCAGAGTGGGTTTGCGTCCAAAAATTGTCAAGCTCGGTACGAGCTTGACAAAACCAAAAACCGATACTAAGAAAAAGGGGCACAAAAAGAAAAAGTCTCCAGGCGTTTTTCGGTGCCCGAGTTCATCCTTGATGAATGATAGGGGGTGTAAAAATCCCCCTTAAAACTTTCTCTGCACCGTTTAGTGGCCCTAAAACCCCCACACGCTGCCCTTAACTCTACCTTTTTTTTTGGAGTGCATCGGAAACACAGGGGCGGCATGAGCCTCTAACACGGCGTCCTATAGAAATTTTGTCTGCGCCCCGCCCCCCACGCCCCCCCACGGGCAAGGGGCCAACCATCCCCCCTCAAGTTAAACCCCCAGGGCCTACCATCCCCCCCCTGGGGCACTGCCAAACGGCGCTGTTTCACCACCACCCAAAAACAACACACCAAAAAGGGTTTGGAGGAAGGAAGAAAAACAAAACCAAAAAAAAAACCCCTTGTACAAAGCACGCAAATCGGGGATATAATGGCGAAAGTCGGGGTGGGAAGAAATTTAGGACCTGCGCGAAACTCAGGACGCGAAACTCGCATAGGTGAAACTTGGGGGGGTTGTATATGGTTTTTTTTCCTTAAAGCATAAAAAAAAAGGAGCTCAAAAGGGGGTGAACCTACCGAGTATTTTTTGTTTCTTAACCACCTACTCCCCCTCTCTTCCCTTCCTGAATTTATCCGCTCCTTTTAAAACCCCCATAACTCTGCATTGCCACCTGACGACTGAGATTTCCCCCCCAATTTTTTCCCCACCCCCATTTTTTTTCCCCTTTTTCCCCCCAAAAACCCCCCCCTGCTTACTCGCCGTAAAGAACTTTCCTACTAGCCTTTATTGTACCCCTTTAACCACTAACACTTCTATCAGATCGCCCCTTACTCTACCCCTCTCGAGTGAGTGAAATTTAATAGCTTCAATCTCTTCTCATAACTAAAGTTACGCATCCCATGAATCATTTCAGTCATCCTTCCCTGGACTGATTCTAACAAGGCCATATCCATCCTGTAATACGGAGACCAAAACTGAACCGCATAGTATAGGTGAGGTCTGACTAGTGCCAAATAAAGCTTTAGAATAACCTCAGCAATTCTACTTTTAACACTCCTGGTAATGAATCGTAACACCCTGTTAGCTCGATTTCTAGCCTCAATACACTGATTCCTAGGACGGAGGTCTGGGTTTACCCTCACTCCCAGATCTTTCTCACTTTCTGATCTTTTCAGCGATACATTGCGTATAGTGTACCTATTACCAGGATTTTTCCTACCAACATTCATTACGCTACACTTATCAATATTTAATTCCATCTGCCAAAGAACCCGAGCCCTTGTCCACCCAACAGTGAATGGGTACCGGGTGTTCTTCTTGTGACCTTTGTCGCTTAGTATCGCTTCATAGGTCCTCTTCAATTTTGTCTCCTTTGTTAACAAACTTGTCAACTCTTCCCTTGTTTATTTCAATATGCGGTAGAGGTCACAAGAAGAAGAAGGCTACCAAGAAAATTGGTAGATTTTCCTACCGCCTCCCATTAGAAAATCTTTTATTTTTATATTTTTTTCCTATAAATTGTTAGTCGGGGGTTTGTGACCGCCTCCCGGGGTGGTGGCTTCGGCCAACACTAGAGGAGAGGAGAGGAGAGGAGAGGAGAGGAGAGGAGAGGAGAGGAGAGGAGAGGAGAGGAGGAGAGGAGAGGAGAGAAGCGGTAGAGGTCACAAGAAGAAGAAGCCTACCGAGAAAATCGGTAATTTAACTACCGCCTACCGGTATAAAATCTGTATATTTTATTTATTTTTCTGAGAAATTTCTGAAGTGTACGAAGCAGCACGAAACTCGGGGAGATGATGCGTGAAAGTCGGGATGGTAAGAATTTAGGACTCGGCACGAAATTTGAGGATTGCGAAACTCTGAGAGCGTGAAACTAGGGAGGGTACTGTAGTTAAATCTTAACAACGGTAAACCAGCAGTTTAATACAATACATGGACATTGGTTATGTAACGTGACATAACCAGAACCCCCCGCTAGTTCACTTACCTACCGTAAATGCGACGTATAAGTTGACCAGGTATTGGCTTTGTCAGTAGATATGTTCAGGTAGATATGTTTATCCCTACAATTATATATTTAAGGCATCTCTAATAATTTCCATGTTAAAAGATTATTGTTGCCGTATCTGTGACATGCCCATGCCACGCCCGTGTCCCATCTACAACACATACCACCAGATGGCAGTAGCTTACGGTGACAAGACCACACCCTGTAACCTGACACCCCCAGAGGCACGCCCTGACGCCCAGCCTCAACCGCACCAGGGACGGCAGAGAATACGAAGCTGTCCTACGATAAGGACGTGTTGTGTTGTGTGTGTCATTCTTACGTATCGTTACCTTTGTGCAAATTGATTCTTGATCCAATCGTGCCATAACCAGGCCAATACTTGTGTATTACGATTAAGCAATAATAATCATATAAATCTCACCCCATCTTTATAATCGCCCATCCGCTCGGCTCGATTCTATACTTACCAAAACAAGTAAGTAATATGTTAGTACGATAAAAATACGGCTAACATAATGGTGGCAAGTGTGAGATCTGAACATTACAGTATTTATTGATTTATTTCACAATACAAAAAAAAACCCATTTTTGACACATGACGATACATTCTGAAAATGAGACTGTGAACGAAGTGAAGTGGCAAAAGCTGGAGTGAGAAGGTAGTCTAGCTCGCCTCCAACAAGAAAGGCAACTTTTGTTTACGTTAAAACTGACCACGAGCGAAGACTTCACCCTCTCTTCATACAACCATCTTCCACCCGCCCTCGCTCTATTTTGTCATGACACATACACGTTGGTTTTTACCACATCCCAGCAAACATGGGCTATGCGGGCCTGTGTCGGCTTGTGCCGGGTACGTATCGGCACCGGCACCGGCGGCAGGCGACTGGTTTCGGCAAATCGGATGAAGCCGATGTCGGCCCCGCAGCGGGAACTGTATATCGGGCCAATTATTGATAAATTCGTACAGGCCCAACACAGTCTTCCTTGACTCGGCCCAAGGATAATATATTAAGTGGATGTGACATGAATGGCCGGCCGAAGGACTTAAATAGGGTTCAAAGCTCGGATTAAGGATAATTGTTGATTATTAGGTGGCTGAATCGTAGCCAGCTGTTGGCCACTCGCGCCCGTTGTGACGGTGTTGTCTCGAAGCCAATATTCAAAATATTACCAGTGGAAGTGGCCGGGCGCCCGCGGCGCTACATTTACTGCTCTTACAGGCCTCTCAGGCTGAGGATCGACTTCATCTACTCCACAAAGACTTATAAAGGTACGTAGGAAAGGGTGGTGACAACTTAGAGATGATAAATGCTCAAATATATAGACAAGACTTATAAAAGCCTCAGAACTTTGCCTTTACCTCAGATAGATTCTAGAGTCCTTTCCCGCCCTTATTAGTGTTTTTTTTCCCTCCAGACCTTAACAGATCATTTCAGATACCTCTAACACGTAAATATAAAGTAGGGAAAGATGCCACCTTCAACCCCCCTGCCCCCCTAAATGACCCCATCCTCTGGATCCCCCAAAATAATTTTACTAACCTAACCTCACTATAACTTTACCAAATCTTACCAATAACCTCCTAGCGAGACTTAATTGTGGGGAACTAGAATTTTACCAGGTTAGGTTAGGTTATATTGAGGTAAGGTTAGTAATTAGTTTTTTGGGCTCTCTAGGAGGTTATTAGTAAGGTTAGGCTTGGTTATAGTGAGGTTAGGCTAGGTTATATTGAGGTTAGGTTAGGTTATAGTGAGGGTAGAATATTAATATTTACCATAGTATATTTTTGAGGGGTTCAGGGGGATCGTTTAGGGGGGAGGGAGGGTGAAGGGGCAGCTCTCCTCCACTTTATAATTACGTGTTAGAGGTATCACAAGTGATCTGTGAAGGTCTGGAGTAAACCCCCGGCTAATAAGGGCGGGAAAGGACTCTAGAATTGTACCGCTTCAGGGAGTTAAGTAATAAGGCTTGTGGCGAAGATGTTTACTTGGAGATTGGGTTCTACTGTAATGCAGTTTAAAGCATTACAAGACACGAGTTATAACCGTCCTCAAGTTATAGAACTGGCAATTTGCAGCATTTCTAATCCCTATAACCCAACGGAAATGATATAACACATGGGGGGTCTGGAGGGGCGAATCACCACCCCAACTCCCAGCGAGGTTATAATAGGATAAGTAATCAATGCCCAGGCTAGGTTAGTTAACTAGCGGGGGGGGGGGGGGGGTCAGACTGTGTCTGGTCTAGTCATGTTCTAAATATTAGCCCAGTAGGGTCAGTAACTGCTGTACCAAAGGCTACATCAGACACCCATTCATCACAATCACCAGTAAAACTGCAGTTTAGTACAATATCCTCTTTTGACCAAAATTCTCCTGACATAACTGGGGGGCTGCGCCCATTCAGACCCCCCCCCCCCCCGCTAGTTAACTAACCTAGCCTGGGCATTGATTACTTATCCTATTATAACCTCGCTGGGAGGGGGGGGGATTTATAATATAACCTCAATATAACCTAGCCTAACCTCACTATAACCAAGCCTAACCTTACTAATAACCTCCTAGAGAGCCCAAAAAATTAATTACTAACCTTACCTCAATATAACCTAACCTAACCTGGTAAAATTCTAGTTCCCCGCAATTAAGTCTCGCTAGGAGGTTATTGGTAAGATTTGGTAAAGTTATAGTGAGGTTAGGTTAGTAAAATTATTTTGGGGGATCCAGAGGATGGGGTCATTTAGGGGGGCAGGGGGGTTGAAGGTGGCATCTTTCCCTACTTTATATTTACGTGTTACAGGTATCTGAAATGATCTGTTAAGGTCTGGAGGGAAAAAAAACACTAATAAGGGCGGGAAAGGACTCTAGAATCTATCTGAGGTAAAGGCAAAGTTCTGAGGCTTTTATAAGTCTTGTCTATATATTTGAGCATTTATCATCTCTAAGTTGTCACCACCCTTTCCTACGTACCTTTATAAGTCTTTGTGGAGTAGATGAAGTCGATCCTCAGCCTGAGAGGCCTGTAAGAGCAGTAAATGTAGCGCCGCGGGCGCCTGGCCACTTCCACTGGTAATATTTTGAATATTGGCGGCGGGGTATTTAATATTGGCTGTTGCCGGACAGTAAATACTAGAATAAGATAAACGTCCGGGGGTGGGTAATGGCCTCGGACTGTTACGATTCCCGGAGGTTTGCGGTTCCCGGATCAGTGCTCCTCCCTATTAGTCCGGGAAAACGAGGATTGTGTGTATTTTGCTAAAATAGGTGAGTTTTATCAATGCCCTGTGTGGCAATTTCAGACAAAAACAATAATTTTTACTGCTTTCTCAGCGCCAATCCTTCCTCTCCACGATTAAACAAGCTTGAAGTGTTTAACTTGCAGCACGAGGGAGCTGTTATTTTGGGAAGAGGTGCTGTTTTTTGGCCGCCAGGTGCACTTCTTTGTGCGGGTGCAGTTGACCTGTGCCTGAGCCACCACAGGTGCACTCCCTTCCTCTACGTATGTGGACAAGGGGAAATTATTCACAGCACCTCCTTCCATCACTATGATCAGCTGTGCTCTAAGAGATGCAGTGAACGTAAGGCAAGAACTGCCATCAACCACTGGACACAATAATTATGCCAGAAAAGTACAAATATTGGCGGGACAGCAAAGGGGAATTACTGTCACCTGAAGCTCTCTGCACGAGCGGGAATTCCCGTCTCCCGAGTTTTATGGGTTAATATTGACAAGTGTAGCGTAATTAATGTTCAAATCCTCGTAATGAGAAAATCCTCGTAATAGGTACACTATATGCAATGTATCACTGAAAAGATCAGAAGGCGAATCAGTCTAGAGAAGGATGACCAAAATTATACAGCGTATGCGTAACAATAGTTATAAGAGAGATTGAAGATGATAAATTTACACTCACC
>JACEEZ010020748.1:39911-51674 GCA_016584305.1 Chionoecetes opilio
TCAATAATGGTTGTTATGTTATCTTTTTATACGTTTAAAAACTGACCACGAGCGAAGACTTCACCCTCTCTTCATACAACCATCTTCCACCCGCCCTCGCTCTACTTTGTCATGACACATACACGTTGGTTTTTACCACATCCCAGCAAACATGGGCTATGCGGGCCTGTGTCGGCTTGTGCCGGGTACGTATCGGCACCGGCACCGGTGGCAGGGCGACTGGTTTCGGCAAATCGGATGAAGCCGATGTCGGCCCCGCAGCAGGAATTGTATATCGGGCCAATTATTGATAAATTCGTACAGGACCAACACAGTCTTCCTTGACTCGGCCCATGGATAATATATTAAGTGGATGTGACATGAATGGCCGGGCCGAAGACTTAAATAGGGTTCAAAGCTCGGATTAAGGATAATTGTTGATTATTAGGTGGCTGAATCGTAGCCAGCTGTTGGCCACTCGCGCCCGTTGTGACGGTGCTGTCTCGGACTTTTACGTCACTTTGTTGTTGTTTTTAGGGCTACGAGGATCCCTTGGGGAACACTATGAGCCCTGGTGATGTCCTATGATGCTATCACAGGCGCTGTAGTTGACCTATCTTCCTCAGGAAGACACAGGTGAGGCGGATGACAGCGTGTTGCCGGAGAGGTGGACGCCAGCCGCCGCCAGCAGGGTGGGCAGGTCACAGGTGGCGACATTCAGGGTGAGGAGTTGAGAGCGTAGCACTACACGGTGGGAGTGGAAGCGCGGACACTGCAGC
This sequence comes from Chionoecetes opilio, assembly GCA_016584305.1. Classification (NCBI taxonomy): domain Eukaryota; kingdom Metazoa; phylum Arthropoda; class Malacostraca; order Decapoda; family Majidae; genus Chionoecetes; species Chionoecetes opilio. The sequence goes on from JACEEZ010020748.1 coordinate 40,670, forward strand.
AGAAAGTGTTCAATAGTCTCAGAGACGTTCCTGCACCAGGGGCAGTGGGGGTCAGGGGACTGACGGAGGCGGTGCAGGTGAACTGTGAGTGTGGTGTGCCCAAATGTAAACAATACGACCGCTGAGCATGCTGCCACCTGGCGGGAGGCCAGCCACCGCCAGCAGGGTGGGCAGGTCAGAGGTAGCGACGTTCAGGGTGAGGAGTTGAGAGCGTAGCACTACATGGTGGTAGTGGAAGCGCGGACACTGCAGCAGAATGTATTCAATAGTCTCAGAGACGTTCCTGCACCAGGGGCAGTGGGGGTCAGGGGACTGATGGAGGCGGTGCAGGTGAACCGTGAGTGTCTTGTGCCCAAATGTAAACAATACGACCGCTGAGCATGCTGCCACCTGGCGGGAGGCGCGGACACTGACCAGGGGTGACAGGAGACGCTCGGACCGCCGGACAAATTTGTCGATTTACAGACTGGACCAGGCATTTGTCCTGTACTCTGACATATCCCTGGACCTCTGATTTTGACCGGCAAATCCGATATCCGGGAAATGGAGTCCGGGAAAACGAGGGTTGTGTGTATATCAAGACCGCCCCGTGCTGGGAGGACGACAATCGCCCTCTATGGGTTAAATTCCATCTGCCACCTGACTACCCACTTGTTTAACTTATTTAAGTCTCTCTGCAAACATTAGACTGTGATCTAATAATCCTACCTATCTTAGTATCATCAGCAAACTTGCTGATATCACTGCTAATCCCACTATCTAAATCGTTGATGTAAATAAAAAATAGTAATGGTCCCAGAACAGACCTCTGTGGAACCCCACTTGTTACCTGCCCCCATGCAACCGTCTTGTTAACTCTACCAATGAGTTGCTGATTGTGAAACCAAAATTCAGTCACATCACTGCAGAAGCTTCGCCAATCAACGGCCGTCTGTCGTGATATTTCTAGATTACCTAGAGCTTGGCTGCTGTGCAAGATGCTTACGAACCCATAAATTTATGAAGCAATACACCTGCCATGGTTTTAATTGGGTTCTTTCCAAGAAGGTGCCTTTATAGTCACTTTTGCAGAAATTACAAAGACAACGTTTTCTGGTTTTAGGAATTACGTATGATCCTGTGCACCACCACTTTTTTTTCGGTCTTGACGATAGACACTCACGACCGCACTTTTTACATACTATGTGACGAGGCAGCACACCATGATCACAAAATATGTTCAGAGATAGTACTTCATCATCTTGATATCTTTTTTATTTTGATCATCTTTTGATTAATCCAAGTTATGTTAGGGAACATCCAGTAGAAGGAAAATTCATGCTTGAGAGGGTGAAATAAAAAAATCATGTATGAAAGATACAGCATGGGAACGAGTGCAAATGGTGTGGAGTGCAGACTGGTGGAATGGTGAAGCGAAATACAAAGAGGTGGTTTGGTCCATAGTGAGAGGATGATGAGTGAGGAGTTTGTGAGAAAAGGTTGAGTGAGACTGTGGGTTCTACTATAGGAGAGGCCACCTGGAAGATGGAAGAATAGGTAAAGGAGTATATATGTGGAAATTATCCATCAACCACCCTCTCATAATTGGTAGAGTGGTGGTTTTGTTTCCCCCCCCCCCCCCCTTGTGAATGAGGTATTTTCCGCTCGTCATAGGGGGAGTGTGAGTAGGAATGTATATGTGATTTAAATGGTAATGGGTAATATTAAGGTAATTTAAGTAAAATGATTAGTACTGGGATAGGATAAATTAATATTCTCAGTGCTATTAACCATTTGCACCTTGATTTGAAGTGCGGTCATTGGCTATCATCATTAGATTCTAGGCCACAGGGAATAATATACGTGGCTAAGGATTGGTAGCCGGGCTCGCCGCCGCTCACCAGGGTCAGTACATTTCTAGACCCTCGCGGAGTAACATACGTGCTTGTCTATAAGTACAAGTAAAAGTTTACTACAGACCTTCGCCTTAATACCATCTCTTACTAATATACGTGCTTGTATAAAGAAGAGATTTGTACATACGTTAATTGTACATATAAATGATAAAACAATAGGACTGTGTTAAAATTCAGCACGTGATTATAGCCTCACGTCATGGATAACTTGGTGTGAAAACCCGCCTGACGCTTCCAGCCCTCCGCCTCTGTCATTCACGAGCGGCCTGATCACGCGCTACCACTTCGGATCACAAGGACAGGCAGTGTTAATACAAGCCTACAGCCATTCAACCCACTATCCACCGATAAGTATCCTAGTTAGTTGATTAGCTGGGGTATTGTGTCGGGATGAATAGACATGGGTTTTGATTGATTAGGTAAGACCTCACAATTATATATGTATGTGACATAAATTCCCACAATATACATAAGCAAAAGGTGCTAGTAGAGGGGAGGACATAAACAAGAAAAGAAAGGGCGAGAGTGTTTTGTAGGGAGAGAAGGAGGCTTTTCTAACACGGCCATATCCTTGGGTGACATTCCTGGAGGGAGCAAGTCATCAGTGGTTTGATACATTGATACCTAGATAATACAAGTCAAATATTGGAAAAACATACATTAGAATAGCAATCCACACATTATTGTGTAATTCTCATATAAACTAGAACACTTTGTGCAAGAACTCTTACCTGCATAAGATAGAATGCGTATTTTGTAGCATGACCACAGTTGGGTATCAGGGCAGTTTTTCCGTCCTCGTTGTCCTCGCTGATTGGTTGTTAGGAGGCCAGTACCAGTACATGACCTGTAGACCACACATTAAAGTCATGAAATCATATTTGACATTGCAAACTAATAACAAAAAGAGGCTCATTAATTAACACTAATTTTTTTTAGTATAAATATAACTATAAAATATAAATAACTATAAATATAACTATATATAATATATAATAAAATATAATTACCTCATCTTCAGCCTTGATCCATGAGGAATGTTGTCACACCTATAGCACCTCCCGCACCAAGAAACTCCCCCACTGTGCTCCATGGGTAGCTGGAATATGACAATATGTCTGCATAAAATGCATAATATTCTAAATACACACACACACACACTGATGTTTAGAACTCAAAATATTGCTTATCAATTATATTAAGTTTATAATGCTCAATGTAATCGATATCGAAATTTGATGTTGAGACAAAGAGTGCACTGTAAATGATGACTTTTACACCCTTTATACCAGGGGTCGGCAACCTTTTCAGTGGCGAGGGCCAAGAAAGCTCTCTAGGAGTAGCCTGAGGGCCGGAGTGCCAAAGAGAACCCAAAAGTGACAGTGTACAAAGTTTTTATAGAAAAGCAGGCATACCAGTGACTAGATTACAAGAAATTTTTATTGAAAAGCATGTAAATCAGTGACTGCAGAAAACAGTTTGTGACAATAAAACAAAATTTTGTAGAAAGCCAGGCAACCAGTGACTAGATTACTAGAAATTTATTGAAAAACATGCAAATCAGTTGACTGCAGAAAACAGTTTTATCATTTTAAGAGACATGCAAATTAGCGGGATGGTTGGTGTTGTTTGCATTGGAGAAGTGATTCAATGTCTGGATCGATTGATGAGGTAGACAAGAGCAGAATGTCATTGAGGTGGCGGTCACTTAGCTGGGAGCGAATGCGAGACTTTGTATATATTTCATTTTTTAAAGAGTTGTTCACAACAGTAAGTGCTGCCAAACATGGCAACCGATGCGTTTTTACATGCTCAATGTAATTTGGAAATTTGTTAGAAGGGAGGACGAGGTCACAGAAGAACGACAGTGGAGAAGCGGTACGGTACTTGCCTTCAGTTCGTCATTACACTGAAGCTCCACCAACTCCATCTGCAGGGGGGCAGGGGCCTTCGTCCACAGGGAAGTCAAAGGGGGAGGTGAACAGCTTGAAGCCGGAGCCAGTGGCCTGACACCTGTGAAACGGGAGGCAAATTCCTCCCGCAAAGAGGTGACAACACCAACACAAGTGTTCAGGTCCACGTCATCAGGTGCACAAGCCACAATACGAGGAAAATGCATTAACTGACCAGCAGCCAGTGGAGCCTCCCACAAGCGCAGCTTTACCTCGAAGGCGGTGATGTGCGAATACATGTCTGTGACTAGAATGTTTTTGCCTTGTAGCTTCACATTGATGTCATTTAGGTGCGTAGTGATATCTTTGAGCAGGGCCAGACGAGCAAGCCATTGCGGGTTGGAAAAATGATCAGCACCGGGGAGGTTCTTTTGGAACGGAGGAAGGTGGCGATCTCCTGCTGCAGGTTCGCACACGCGACCGAGCATGGCTCCATGACTCAACCAGCGGACCTCACAGAAGTAAAGCAGGTCCCATAGTGTGCGTTGACTTCGTCCGTTAGTGCCGGGAAACTGGCGGTGGTTAAGGCTGTGGAGAGGATGGATTTTGACAATCTTCACGACTAAAAACATGACATCAGTAAGGTTGGCAGACTTGGAGCACAGGGACTCTTGGGGGAAATGATGCAGTGCACCTTGTGGATGGGCTGGGTGTGTCCGGCGGCCTCGCAGTGACGCACTAGGCGGCACCCTTCTTTCCAGTGATTGCGGGGGCTGGCACCGTCGGTCATCACGCACACGAGACGGGACAGGTCCGAGGGAGTGTTGCTTCACACACTGAAGCACGGCGTCGAAGATGTCTTGCCCAGTGGTGGTGCCGTGCAATGGAACAGGCTGGAGAAACTTCTCATAAACCTGAAGGGCAGCAGTGACTCCACGAATGAAAATCGCCAGCTGGGCTGTGTCCTTCATGTCTGTGCTCTCATCAAGAGTAAGAGAGAAGGCAACAAAATTTGAGCAACAGGTCTTAAGCGAGTCGTTCACGCTGTCTGACACCTCCTCAATGCGACGACAAAACAGTGCGGGGTGAAAGGCTCGCACTTGCAAAGGCAGAACGCTTTTCAGGACAGATGGAATCTATCACAACCATGATGCACTCCTTGATAAAGTCCCCGTCTGTGAAGGGCTTCATCCGGCGAGCAAGGAGGCAGGAAACCTCATAGCTGGCGCGCGTCACTTTGTCAGCCTCAGTAGTCTGCTTACGGAAGAGTGAAGTGCTTTTCTGCAGGTTGCCTGACAGTTTGACAATGGCCTCCTTCCTCTCGGCAGCAGACATCGATGCAAAGCTCGATGCGTAGTGCTGTGTCTCCCAGTGGCGGCGCATATTATACTCTTTGAGGACAGCCACAGTCTTCAAGCAAATGAGGCACTGGGCCTGTCCAAAGCGCGTTCAGTGAAAACGTACTTCTCCCAATCAGGGTTGAAGGCCCGAGACTCGAGTTCCACTTTCCTCTTCTTAACAATTGCAGACATGATGATTGGCTAAAAAAGAAAAAAAGAAAAGAATAAGCACAAAGTGCGAAATAATGATCCACACGTTAGACACGAATACATGCAAGACTTTTACATAGTAAAAAAAATGCATACAATAATTAAAATTACGAAACAGACGTCCACCACAGTATTTTGTGACAAACATAGTGTTACGCCCCTGCGTTGGGCGTGGGTGTGCATGTGTTTGAATGGGCGTGTTTGAGTGTGCACGTATGTGTTTGAGTAAGGCTCAGTAAGCCATTGTCTGATTTGGGCGGCAGGCGAGAGCGAGAGAGAGAGAGAGAGAGAGAGAGAGAGAGAGAGAGAAGAGAGAGAGAGAGAGAGAGAGAGAAGAGAAGAGAGAGAGAGAGAGAAAAGAGAGAGAAAGTAGCGCAAGAAAATGCACTTTATATTATCCACATTCCCTAATGATAAAAGTACATTTCAGACTAAGAAAGTTTGATGCATACGTCTTCTCAGTACGAACTCCTACGGAGACGGGCCCCGCTGGCGTGACAGTTGGTGGTGAGGGAAGACTGCTCATGGGACGTCACGTGTAATGCAGAGTTGCCAGATGCCACGATAGTGACCAGTCCCACGTCGGCGCCTCTCGACATGATCGCGTGTTGCCATGTAGTCATTTTCTCCCAGGCGATTTTCCGTGGTGCTTCTGTGGTAAGGATCTCAGTCATGCAAATTTGCCCCGCGCTACCCGCCACGATCACGTCGAGAGGTGCCGACTTACTCATTTAGTTGGCTAGGCTGTTGCGGGCCGGATTGTTATATATGTATCAAGCAGGGTGACGGGCCATGAGTTTGGACTCTGCGGGCCGGATCTGGCCCGCGGGCCGGAGGTTGCCGACCCCTGCTTTATACCATTAACTTACTTCTAGAATTCATGGGAATACTGCAACGAACACTGATTTTCCCTGCTCAGTTGATCAGATGCAGAAGCAACACACTCAAATTAAACTACAGAAACATAAAATACCAACGGGAACACAACCTGCACAACCTGTAACATTTGTTACTGATGTGGAAAACAAGGAAACAGCAGAACAATGATTAGTAATAATGCCAAGACATTCACAGGAACAAGCACAACAAGGGGTGATCCAGCAGCAAACACCACAACACTTCAAGAAAAATGGCATAATTAAAGGGTAATTTTGGTATCTCTTAATACCGAAATACACCCCAAAAAAAATACATTAATATATCAAAATACACTAATGTACTTTTTTGTATATATGTTGTATGTCTCTTAATACCAAAATACACTAAAATATGGTATCAAGAGACATAATACATAACTATAAATAACGTGTTTGGGTTCGATATTAAGATAAACTCTTAATACCGAAATATACCCAAACACATACCAAATGTACAGAAATAGTATTTTTTTTACATATATACTGTCATTAAATACCAAATTGTACTCATATATGGTGTGAATTGACATACATGTATTTAAAAAAACCTATTTATGCATATTTTGGTATATTTCTGTGTTTGGGTGTACACACAAACCTCGATTTCCCGGATATCGGATTTGCCGGACAAAATCCGAGGGCCGGAGATATGTCAGTCTCGGACAATTATTATTATTATTATTTTTTTTTTTTTTTTTTTTTTACGTTGAATGCCTGGTCCTGTTCGTAAATTGACAAAATTGTCCGGCGGTTCGAGCGTCTACTGTCACCCATGGTCAGTGTCCGCGCCTCCCGCCAGGTGGCAGCATGCCTCAGCAGTCGTATTGTTTTACATTTGGGCACACAACATTCACGGTTCACCTGCACTGCCTCCGTCAGTCCCCTGACTTTCCCCCTGCCCCTGGTGCAGGAACGTCTCTTGAGACTATTGAATACTTTCTGCTGCCCTCCCGCCAGGTGGCAGCATGCTCAGCGGTCGTATTGTTTACTTTTGGCACACGACACTCACGGTTCACCTGCACTGCCTCCGTTAGTCCCCTGACCCCCATGCCCCTGGTGCAGGAACGTCTCTTGAGACTATTGAATACTTTCTGCTGCCTCCCGCCAGGTGGCAGCATGCTCAGCGGTCGTATTGTTTACTTTTGGGCACACGACACTCCACGGTTCACCTGCACTGCCTCCGTTAGTCCCCTGACCCCCACTGTCCCTGGTGCAGGAACGTCTCTTGAGACTATTGAACACTTTCTGCTGCCTCCCGCCAGGTGGCAGCATGCTCAGCGGACGTAAAAGTCCGCGGCGGGGTAGTTGATATTGGGCGGTTGCCGGGAGTAAATACTAGAGTAGGATAAACGTCCGGGGGTGAGTAATGGCATCGGCTTTTTTTTTTTTTTTTTTTTTTTTTTTTTTTTTTTTTTTTTTTATACTTGCGATTCCGGACTTTTGCGGTTCCCGGACAGTGCTCCCCCCTATTAGTCCGGAAAAACGAGGTTTGTGTGTATTACGGTAACGTATTATGGTATTTCGGTATATAACTCTTTAATACCGAAATACACCGAAATACATACCGATATATACCAAAATATACATAAATAAGCTTTTTTACATATACATTATGTTTTTAATACCAATATATACTTTAATATATTATTAATTGACATAAGATGAGTTTAACAAAATGCATTTCTGTATAAAGGCCAGTTCCCACTAGCCCGGTTCTCCGGCCGCCGTTGCCGTACACCGCCAACAATGATGTTACCATCATCACCGCTTGAGTGGTATTTTGGTAACTTTGGCACAGTTTGCACCTCCGCTCGAGCGGACACCGCCGAGCGGGAGAGATTACTTGATTTTAACTTTGTACGGCAGCCGTACAGCGGTACGGCGGTGCGGTAGACTTTTTTGTGATGTTCATTGTTGTTGTACGGCGGCCGTACAAGCGGCTAGTGGGAAACCCGGTTTTATTTTTGGTTATAATGGACAAGAACTTCGCGGTCGTTTTCAGAGACACGGACAAATTTTTCCTGGCCTACAATAGGTGCTTTTTCTAATGGAGATAGTTATATTTTCCGTAAACCCATTTAAAAAAAATAATAATAAATTAATCACCGAATTTTATGCATGGTTAAGTTAAGGTTAAGGTTAAGTTAGGTATACTTAGTGGTTAAGGTTAGGTTAGGTTTCAATAAAACCTATAAGGTTAGGTTTGGTATGTTCTATTCCAGTGGGTCCCAACCTTTTTTTTTGTCGTTTCCCCCTGCAACCAGTTCAACCATCCGGAAATTCCCCCTTCATGTGAAAAAAAGTAGCCAAAACACAAAATTTTACTTGCTTAATAATACAAGTATATGTTTTAAGACACTATCTTCTACAGTATATCTATATGTACTTGAGAAAAGTCAATAGCCGTATTCTAAGATTTTTTTCTGTCGACTAAATGCTAGTAATTTAGATGTCCCTCAGGATAATTTCCCCTTAGAATCCTGAAATTTTTCCCCCAGGGGAAATTTCCCCCAGGTTTTGGAAATACTATTCTATTAATTACCTCCCTGTTATCTGAGACCCTGACTAATTTCTCCCGGCCAAGTTGTAGTGCTTTTTCTGATGGAGATAGTGTTTTTTAATAGAAACGGCGACCATAAAATTCGGTGATGAATTATTATTATTTTTTGTTTGTTTTCAATTTAAAATGGGTTACCGGAAAATAAAACTATCTCCATTAGAAAAGCGGCAAATTTCTAGTGTTTGCCCATACTCTCCCACTTCCCCAAACATGTTTGGGGACCTGTGGGATGCGGTGTTTTCGGGTGGGAACAAATTATGCGTCGGAAACATATTTAAGAGTTGTGTAGGGGGTAAAAATCCCTAGATCTAGGGTAATTTCCTTATATGTAGAGAAATTTGTTTTACCCAAAATTAACCTAACCTAGCGGGGGACTTGACCCACCGATAACCTAACCTAACCTAACCTAACCTAATCTAACCTAACCAAATCTAACCTAACCTAACAATCTAACCTACCCTAAACAAATCTAACCTAACCTCCTAGCGGGAGGCAATTGTGTAGGGGGGTTGGGGGTTCTCGACCCTTCGGTCATCATTCTGTGAAGATCGGCAGGTTCACACGTCTCTGGACTCGGAAGAAATCCAATGAATTTTCCATAGATCTAGGGAGTTTTTTCAACACCCCGAACTCAAAAACTATGTGGTTGCGACGCATATTTTGTACCCCAGCCAAATATCCCACATTCTCCCAGGTCCCCAAGCTTGTTTTGTGGGAGAGGGGGGGTATGGGCAAACACTAGAATAATACCAAAAACACCTATTGTAGGCCAGAAAAAATTTGTATGTGTCTCTGAAAACGACAGTGAAATCCTCGTCCATTATTGCCTATTTCGCTGTATTTCGGTATTAAGAGACACCCCTTGTGGAAATTATCCACCAACCACCCTCTTAATAATTGGTAGAGTGGTGGTTTGTTTCCCCCCCCTCTTTGTGAGGAAAGTATTGTCCGTTCATCAAAGGGGGTGCGTAGGGTTGTATATATAGTTATAATGGTAATGGGTATTAAATAAGGTAATTTAAGTAAATGATGAGTACTGGGATAGGATAATTGAAGATTCCCATTAGTATTAAGCATTTGCACCTTATATTAGCACCTTAATTTGGAGCGACCGGTCATTGGCCGCCGTCCTTTAAATTAGCACCAATTGTGGCGGTCCACCCGTCCCCCACAAAGAGGTGACACGTGTATTTGTGGTGGCCGCTGCTGTGATTATTGCCACCGGAAAAGATACACGTGTCTTGGTATTTTTAGCGGGGGATCGCCGCCCACCGGAGAGGTTATTCCCTTCTAGCCCACGGAAATGATACACGTGTCTTGTATTGGTAGCGGATCGCCGCCCACGGAGAGGTTAGTTCCACTTCCAGCCCCCACGGGATTAACATATCTTCTCTGATTATAACGAGAAGAACTGTACATACGTTCATTTTGTACATATAAGTGATAAAACAATAGGACTTGTCTCACGACATAGGAATATCAGTGTTGCGTCTAGTAAGCCTGAATAGCTTCCTGGACGTATCAGTGATTATAAACACCGCGCCGTGATGGTTTGATGAACCACTTGTCGCCCACCACAATAACATCTCCACCTTCGCCCTTCACGGCGGCCTCGATCACGTTGACCACTTCGGATAACAAGACATTGCAGTATTAATTAAGCCTACAGTCAATTCTAACCCTACTATCCACCGATAAGTATCCTAGTTAGTTGACTAGTTGGGGTATTGTGTCGGGATGAAATAGACGATGGGTTTTGTATAGGTAAGACCTCAAATTAATATGTGTGTAACGTGAGAAATTACATTAAAAGGGGAAGAGATGAAATAACACATAAGTATCAATAAGCTAACGAGGAATTTTCCTCCACGCCTCAGTCCTGAATCACTGGTTAGGCTTATATTTTAAGCCAGTAGTAATTAGACACGTAGCGAAACGAGGTGAGAAAGGGGATTCTACGTTAGGATAATTTTAGAAGCAGCTCGACGTTCGCTGAGTTAAGTCGCCTGTGGGGAGGTGATATTCTCGCCCTTGGTAAAGGTATGTTATGAAATGTTTGTTAACTAGAGATGTAGATATGACTTACTGTGATTCCTTTTTGACCAGGACTAATGAAGTGTTTATTAGGTCCCAAGGTAGATGCTTTAGTGGAAAATCTCATCAGGAGGTAGGGATCTTCGAACAAAAAATG
>JACEEZ010020749.1:0-12500 GCA_016584305.1 Chionoecetes opilio
AGGAGAGAGAAAAGGGGAGAGAGGGAGAGAGAAGAGAGAGAGAGAGAAAAGGGGGAGAGAGAGAGAGAGAGAGAGAGAGAGAGAGAAAAAAAAAAAGGACTGATATAAAGTGTCTCAAAAATCTTATAAAAATTTCATTCAAAGTCAATTTTTCAAGAGGCCAATTAAGGTGGTGGTTGTTTTGTGTGTTTGTGTGTGGTGTGTGTGTGTTGTGTGTGTGTGTGTGTGTGTGTGTGTGTGTGTGTGTGTGTTTTTGTGGGGGTGGTGTGTTTTACATCTATAAAGTTTCCTGAAGTATCTCATCACCTACCTAAGTGTTTTAATTACCACTTCTCACCTACTTCAATAATCTCTCTGAAAAATTAAGTATGGAAACCCAACTTTTTTTCTCTATATAAAATACTGAAAAGGAGGAGGAGGAGGAGGAGGAGGAGGAGGAGGAGGAGGATTACATAGGATTACATAGGAGTAACAGACACCCAGGAGACCTATTGGTCCATGGGGGGCGAGGGTATCTGCTGAACTACATACTACTAACTATCAACTACTTGAAAAGAAAACAGTTGGAGAAATGATACCATGTCCTAAAGAGGATAGGAAAAATGGAAGTTTCAGGAGGAGGAGGAGGAGGGGGGGATATGAGGGAGGGAGGAGTAGGAGGAGAGAAGAGGAGGGGGAGGAGGAGAAAAAGAGGAGGGGAAGAGGAGGGAGGAGGAGGAAGGAGAGAGGGGAGGAGGGAGGAGGAGGAGCTGGTAGTGATGGTGATGGTAGAAAAGGAAATGCCAAGGGAAGGAAAAAGTCAAGGATGCAATAAAGGAATAAGAGAAAGTGAAAAATAGAATAAGGAAGTAGTGAGAAAAGAGAAGAGGGGAAGAAGGGATAAGAAAGGAGGAGCAAGAGGATCAAAGGAGAGTGGATGGAAGAGATAAGGATAAAAGTGTGTGTGAGAAAGATGAAGTAAAAGGAGGGAGGAGGAAGGAAATAAAAGTCAGTAAAAGGAAGAGGAGGAGAGAGAGAGAGGGGGAGAGAGAAGAGAGAGGAGAGGGGAAAAGAGGAGAGAAAGAGAGGAAGAGAGAGAGAGAGAGAAGAGAGAGGAGAGAGAGAGAGAGAGAGAGGATAGAGAGAGAGAGAGAGAGAGAGATATTGAAACCAGACCCTAAGATAAACTCGAAACAAAATATCATTACCATTTCATCTCATCATCATCATTCCTCCTCCTCCTCCTCCTCCTCCTCCTCCTCCTCCTCCTCCTCTATAATTACTGCACCTTGAGTACCGTCCTCACCCCGGTACGGTTCCCTTGTGGCAGGACAGTCCCCGGGGCAAGACAAACCTACCTTGCTTACCAGAAATATTTACAGAACATAAATCTCTCGGTAGGAACGTCGGCTTTTGTATTAAGAAGTTTTGCTGCGTCTGTATTAAAGTAAAACATCAAAGTGTGTCTGTCTGTCTGTCTGTCTGTCTGTCTGTCTGTCTGTCTGTCTGCCCTGTCTGTCTGTCTTCGTCTGTTCTGTCTTCTTCTTTTCTGTCCTTTGTTTGTCTGTCTTTTCTGTCTGTCGTCTGTCTGTCTGTCTGTCTGTCTGTTTTCTTTCCTGTTTGTCTTCTCTCTCTATGTCTTCTTCTTCTGTTTGTCCTTCTGTCTGTCTGTCTGTCTGTCTGTCTGTCTGTCTGTCTGTCTGTCTGTCTGTCTGTCTCTGCTTGTCTCTCTCTCTGTTTGTCTCTCTTTCTGTCTGTCTGTCTGTCTGTCTGTCTGTCTGTCTGTCTTCTGTCTGTTTGTCTTCTTCTGTCTTCTGTGTCTTCTTCTTGTCGTCTGTCTGCCCTGTCTGCGTCTGTCTGTCTTTTTTCTAAAGATCCCGAAAAAAATTAAAAAAAAAAAATTCATTTTTTTTTTTCCCCCCCCCCCCCCCAAAAGAAGAGTTAGGAGGTTCCATTGTGCAGGAAGTGGGGCAAGACAAACGTTTAAAGATTTAAGAATAAAGTCTGGCAGGACGGGTTTTTGGTTTGGGGGATTTTGGGTGAAAGAAAATAAGTGCGGGGTTGGTCTGTGGTGGTGTGGGGGGGTGTCCCGTGTCTGTTGTTGTTTTAAAAATTGTGCGTCGGGGCCGGTCGGGTTTGTGGTGGTTAAAACCCTTAGTGTTGGGGGGGGGGGGTGTGGGGTTTTTGGTTCGTGGTCGGTGGGGTCGTTTTTTTTTATGTTGTTTTGGCTTTGGTCGGGGAAGGAAAAATGTCGTTTTTTTTGGGGGGCGGTGGGTGGCGCTGAAGCGTGGGGGGGGGTTTCCGCGGGGGGCGGGCGGTAGGGGGCCCCTCTTTTGGCTCTTCTTTCTGTTTCTTCTTCTTCTTCCTTCTTCCTTTTTCCCCTTTCCCTTTCCCCCTTGTTTTTTTTATTTTTGGTTCTGTGGGGGTCTTTTTTCGTTTTGGGTTTTGTGTGGGGTTTTTGGGGGGGTTTGTTTTTTATTTAGGTTTTTGTGGTTTGGTTTTTGGGGTGTGTGTTTGTGGTTGTTTGGGTTGGGTGTGTTGTTGGTTGTTGTGTTGTTTGTTGTTGTATGTTTTGTTGTTTTGTTGTTGTTTGGGGTTTTGTTGTTGTTGTTGTGTGTGTTGTGTGTTTTCTCTGTTGTTTCTTGTTGTTTTCGGGCCGCCCTGTTGCCCGTCTCCTTCTTTTCTTCTTCTTATGCTTTTTTGGGCCCCCCCCGGGGTCCCCCGGCTCACCCGTCCCTTCTGCTGGGTCTGGGGTTGCGCTTGGTTTTGCGCCTAACTCTCTTTTCCTCTCTTCCTGCCGGGTCGCCCTGCTTCTCTTTTTGCGCCGTCGGCCTCCTTTTCCCTCTTTTCGGGTCCCTTTTTGCTGTCTGTTGTCGTCTGTCTGTCTGTCTTCTGTCTTCTCTCTCTCTCCTCTCTTCTCTCTTCCTCTCTTCTCTCTCTCTCTCCGTGCTCTCTCTTCTCTCCTCTCTCCTCTCTCTCTCTCTCTCTCTCTCTCTCCTCTCTCTCCTCCTCTCTCATCCCTGTGATACACTCACTCAACATACAATCTTTCTTAATTAATAAAGTTACCTGTGTAGAGTTATCTCGTCTCTGTTCTAGTTAACTGGTGGTTGTAATTACAAAACACAGGTACAGAAATAGTTAGGTCACCTGCTGTTGTTGTTGCGTGGTGTGTGTGTGTGCGTGTGCGTGTCGTGTGCGTGTGCTGTGCGTGTGCGTGTGTGTGTGTGTGTGTCTGTGTGCGTGTGCGTGTCGTGTCTTGTGTGTGTGTGTGTGTGTGTGTGAATCCTGTGTTGGTTTGGCACTGATCCACCTGCACACACACACACAGGTAACTCAACACGCTGAATAACCTAATTGAGTATACCGAATAATTAATGAATTTCCCTTTGGTGAAATATGAATCTACATAACACGGAGCTAGGGTGGGATAGAGAGAGAGAGAGAGAGAGAGAGAGAGAGAGAGAGAGAGAGATGAGAGAGATGGAGAGAGGAGGAGAGAGAGAGGAGAGGGAGAGGAAAGAGAGAGAGGAGGAAAAAAATAGAGCACGACAGACAGAGCGAGAGACAGGTAACATACAAAAGAGAGGACATAGAGAGACGACAGGTAGGAGAGAGAGAGGAAGAAGAGAGAGAGAGAGAGAGAGAGAGAGAGAGAGAGAGAGAGAGAGAGAGAGAGAAGAGAGAGAGAGAGAGAGAGAGAGCGAGGAGCAGCGAGCGAGAGGGAGAGAGAGGAGAGAGAGAGAGGAGAGAGGAGAGAGAGAGATGAGAGGAGAGAGAGGAGAGAGAGAGAGAGAGAGAGAGAGAAGAGAGAGAGGAGAGAGAGAGAGAGAGAGAGAGAAAAGAGAGAGAGAGAGAGAGAGAGAGAGAGAGAGAGAGAGAGAGAAAAAAAAAAAAGGTATGTATTTCTATCAGTAATCAGTAACAACCAATGTAGCAATTAATCACGAAACAAAAATATCAGTAAAATAACATTAAACATTAAATGCGAGAGAGAAAAAAGTATCTATTTCTATCAGTAATCAGCAACAACCAGATGGAGCAATTAATCATGTAACTAAAAAAAATAATACAAAAAACCACTGAGCGTTAAATACCAAATTAGTCGAGACAGAAACCAATCAGATCATCCAAAAATCGGTGCTTAGAAGGTCAAAAAAGGCCAAATAAGGTCAAAACACTGGCATTTCATCCTCACAAAGCAGACGTCTCTTATACTCGTAGCGCATGACATGAATAGGACATGTTTCTCTTCATTAAAACGCCACCACTTGGATTTCATATATACTTTTTTTTATTTTTTATGTCATGGTCTTTTTATCTATTTATCTTTTATTACCTTTTGTATATTTATTGTATTTTGTCTGTACTTTCTGATGTATTTTTGTATTTTGTATGTATTTTCTGATGTATTTTTGTATTTTGTATGTATTTTCTGATGTATTTTTTGTATTTTGTAAGACTTTTCTGATGTATTTTGTACGTATTTTCAGATGTATTTTTGTATTTTGTATGTATTTTCTGATGTATTTTTGTATTTTGTAAGTATTTTCTGATGTAGTTTTGTATTTTGTCTGTATTTTCTGATGTATTTTTGTATTTTGTATGTATTTTCTGATGAATTTTTGTATTTTGTATGTATTTTCTGATGAATTTTTTGTATTTTGTATGTATTTTCTTATGATTTTTGTATTTTGTCTGTATTTTCTGATGTATTTTTGTATTTTCTATGTATTTTCTGATATATTTCTGTATTTTGTCTGTATTTTCTGATGTATTTTTGTATTTTATATGTATTTTCTGATGTATTTTTGTATTTTGTAAGTATTTTCTTATGTATTTTTGTATTTTGTCTGTATTTTCTGATGTATTTGAGTATTTTCTATGTATTTTCTGATGTATTTCTGTATTTTGTCTGTATTTTCTGATGTATTTTTGTATTTTGTATGTATTTTCTGATGTATTTTTGTATTTTGTATGTATTTTTTTCTGTATTTTTGTATTTTGTATGTATTTTCTGATGTATTTTTGTATTTTGTATGTATTTTCTGATGTATTTTTGTATTTTGTATGTATTTTCTGATGTATTTTTGTATTTTGTAAGTATTTTTTTATGAATTTTTGTATTTTGTATGTATTTTCTGATGTATTTTTGTATTTTGTATGTATTTTCTGATGTATTTTTTTATTTTGTATGTATTTTCTTATGTATTTTTGTATTTTGTATGTATTTTCTGATGTATTTTTGTATTTTGTATGTATTTTCTGATGTATTATTGTATTTTGTATGTATTTTCTGATGCATTTTTGTATTTTGTCTGTATTTTCTTATGTATTTTGTATGTAGTTTTGTATTTTGTATGTATTTTCTGATGTATTTTTGTATTTTGTATGTATTTTCTGTTGTATTTTTGTATTGTGTCTGTATTTTCTGATGTATTTTTGTATTTTGAAGGTATTTTCTGATGTATTTTTGTCTTTTCTATGTATTTTCTGATGTATTTTTCTTCCTGTACTTATGTATTGTGTATTTCCATATTTTTTAACACGTATCTCTTGATTAAAAAGGCACCACTTGGATCTTAGCCTTGTTTGTTTCTCTCTTTGTTATATATTATTTGGGTGATGTTCTTTTCATTTATTTTTGTGTGTATGGATTTTTTGGTGGGTTTTATTTTTTGCAGCATCGTTTTTATAGCAACCAATTAATGCTTTTGGGTATTGGTATATTTTTTTTCAGCAACAATTAAGTCTTTATAGCCACTAAACATTACTTGTGTCTATTTCAAAAAACATTCAACAGCAACGTTTGTATAGAAACCAAACATTGCTTTTGTGTATTTTTTTTTTAGTAGCAACGAAAACTTTATAGCAACCAATCATTGCTTTTATGAATTAGTTTTTTCAGCAACAACAAAGTCTTTATAGCAACAAAACATTGTGTATTTTCTTATCTTTTCTGTAGCAACGAAGTCTTTATAGCAACTAAGCCTTACTCTCGTCTATGTTCTAGTTTTTCAGCAACAACGAAGTCTGTACAGCAACCAAACAGTCTAGTGAATTGAAGGAAAACTCACTGATTCATGAACGTATAATTTAATGGACACAGGTGAACGGCTCAGCAAAGTCAGTAATATAGGAGGGATGAAGCAGCATTTCCTTGTTAGTTTCCAGTTCTGTCCATTGGTTGAAACTTCGTAGAAATCCAATGATGATAATATTATTAAGCGAGGCGGAAAGAACTCGCTAGCAATTCATGCATGTCTCTTAAATCAGGTAAACAACACACACACACACACACACACACACACACACACAGACACACACACACACACACACACACACACACACACACACACACACACACACACACACACACTGAATTACACTGTCCTTTACTGGCCATACTGTCCCTAAGTGGACAGCAAGGGATGGGTGTGTGTGGTGTGTGAGGTCCCAGCATTACCCAAAGATCGGTAATAATGAGCTCCAAGCTCGCACCGGGAGGGTGAAAACTGGCGATCGCGAGTCTAACTCGCGTGGACAAGACCATGGGTGAACAACGCACGTAAGAAAATTAAAACACATAATTACGAACCTGAGAGAGGCAGAAATACCAATGGCTTTACAAATATACTAAAATATACGTGATAGCTCGCTCTCATATTATCATAAATCAAGAGAAAAATTTAGTGTGATTGATTGATTCTCTTAACCCCTTCACGCCCAGATATTTCCTTTACTATAAAAGCAATTGTATATTGTCGAGCCATAAAATTACGAAAACTAACTGAATATACCGAATTAGTTAGTGGCCAAAGATACTAAACAGGTCATAGCTATAAAACTATTGCTTATATTCACTAAAAATCGTCTAATGGTACCCAAATTACAATGGAATTACGTACTGGGTCTAAAGGGGTTAAGGTATCTTTTTTCTACATCACAAAGGACTGGCAAAGAGCAAGAAAAAGAAGAAGAGGTAACAAACAGCCCACTTTAGTGACAGGAGGCAGGAGCAATGTCTTGACTTACGCGTGACTTTGAGGGTGAAGTGGAAGGTGACGGGGGGATGTGTGGTGAGCTGACACTCGTACTGTCCTGCGTCTGTCAGCTGCACGTCCTTCACCCACAGCTCCCACGCCTGCCAGGAGAGAGAGGGAGAGTGTGAGAGAGATAATGAAAAGAGAGAGAGAGAGAGAGAGAGAGAGAGAGAGAGATAGATAGAGAGAGAGAGAGAGAGAAAAAATAGGTTTGAGAAGGGGAGTCAGACCATGAAGGAAATTAACGTCATTGAATTATTAAAGAAAACCTGAAAAGAAAAGAAAAGAAATTGTAGCTACGAATAAAAGCAAGATAAAAAGGGAAAATATATGACTTAGATGCATTAATATTAACACAACGATAATAAATGAAAATAATATGTAATGCTGAGTGAACAGTTTGCAAAGAAACGAGAAAAGGAAAGAATAGAGGGAAGGAAAAAGAAATACGAGAGGGGATGGGATGGAGGGACTAGAAGGAGAGAGGGAGAGAGAGGGAGAGGGAGAGGGAGAGAGATAGAGGGAGAGAGAGAGAGGGAGAGGGAGAGAGAGGGTAGGTGGTAGGAAGACTGTAGGGAAAGGAAGGAGAGTGAGAAGAAAAGGAGAGAAAAGGTCGAGAAGAAGGGATGGGATGGAGGGAATAGAAGATGAGAGGGAGAGAAGGAGAAGAGAAGAATAAGAAGAGAGGTCATAGGAGGTACAGATGGAAGGAGGAAGGTGGGGATAATAAGAGAGGGAAGGAAAAAGACACATTAAGAGAGGGGATGGGATGGAGGGAATAGAAGGAGAGAGGGAGAGAAGGAGAAGAGAAGGAGAAGAGAGGTAATATGAGATACAGATGGAAGGAGGAAGGTGGGGATAATAAGAGAGGGAAGGAAAAAGACAAATTAAGAGAGGGGATGGGATGGAAGGAAAGGAAGGTAAGAGGGAGGAGAGGGAGGGAGGTAAAGGGGGGAAGGAAACACCTGTAAAAAGTCGGGACAGGTGTGTTGTGAGAGGGGATGTGTTAAATAGGTGTGCTGTGAGCTATGAGAAGGCTAATTAAGACGCCGGAAAGGTAAACTGGAGGCTGCAGGTTTAATTAAGGCCTCGAAACACAGGTGGCTGGCTGCTTGAAGGTTGATTAAGGCGCACACACACACATACGCACAGGCACACACACACGCACATACACACACAGACGCAGATACACACACACACACACACACATACAGACGCAGACACACACACACACATACACACACAGGCACACGCAGACGCAGACACACACACACACACATACACACACAGGCACACACAGACGCAGACACACACACACACACACACACACACACACACACACACACATACACACATACACACACACACACACACACACACACACACACACACTCATCTGCAGCTTTTTCATTTGTTTTAATAATGCCAAAACGGGAGAAAAGTACAATTTGGGAGCAGGTATGCAGAAAACAATCGTCTGTTGATGTTAGAATATAAATGTGAATAAACAAACTATAAAATGTAAAATAATCATTACGTAAGAAATACTCAGAATAATGAAAAATATTGAAGTTCAAATATTACCATTCCTACATTTTTGTCACCCATTATATTATTCCGTGCTGTTCAAACCTGAATATTCTTCCAAAAAATGACCAAAAAAATGACTACAAATACAGGAAATTGCATATAATCTTGTTTCATAGTTTTAGTGTTAAAAAAATTGTTTTAATGTTTAATAGTTTTGTAATATTTCCATATATTACAGCGAAAGTTAAGGTGGTAACTGCTTTATAAATTTGTAGGCATATACAGTAGGGGATATTTCGCCTATAAAGGAAATATTTGAATTGCTATTTATATTGTGATTTTTGTTTATAGAGCAAAAAATAGCTTTAATGATATGGGAATAAGCTAGGAGTTAATTAAAGTGATTATAGCTTTAGAAATTTGTATATATAAACAGAAGGGGACAGACATTTCGCCTTTAAAGCAAATAATGTAGTAGCAGTATTTGCTTGTTTATTTAGAACGAAAATTAGTGTTAAAATGGGAATAAGTTAGGAATTAGTTAAAGTGATTATAGCTTTAGTAGTTTTTAAATATGAACAGATGGCTACGTTTGATCTTTAAAGCAAATATTGTAGTAGTATTGTTTTTGTTGTTGTTGTTTAAAGGGCAAAAACTGGAGTTAAAATTATATGGGAATAAGTTAGGAATTAGTTTAAGTTAGTATAGCTTTGGAGATTTGAAATATGAATAATAGGAGACGTTTATCTTTAAAGCCCATATTCTAGTTTTTGTAATAGTCGCATTTTCTGTTGTTATTATTGTTTAAAGGCCAAAAAATAATGTTAAACGATATGAGACTTAGTGATTATTGTCTTAGAAGTCTGTAAATATGAACAAAAGGAGCTGGTTCATTTTTAAAGCCTATATTGCAGTAGTATTTGCTATTGCTGTTGTTGTTTAAATGGCGGAAACGAGTGTTAAAATGATATGGAAATAAGTTACGAATGAATTAAGGTGAATATTGAATACAAAATCGGTATCTATAAAGGACGTTTGATCTTTAAAGTAAATATTGCAGTAGTATTAACAGTTATTATTGTTTAAAGGGCGAAAACGAGAGCGAGAGAGAGAGAGAGAGAGAAAAAGAGAGAGAGAAGAGAGAGAGAAGAGAGAGGGGAGAGAGAGGAGAGGAGAGAGGAGAGAGAGAGACGAGAGAGAGAGGGGAAGAGAGGAAAAGAGGGGAGAGAGAGAGAGAGCGAGGAGGGGAGGGGAGCGGGGGCGAGCGAGCGAGGAGAGAGGAGGAGAGGAGAGAGAGGAGAGAGAGAGAAGGAGAGAGAGAAAAAGAGAGAGAGAGGGGGGAGAGGAGAGGAGGGGAGAGAGAGAGAGAGAGAGAGGGAGAGAGAGAGGAGAGAGAGCGAGAGGGGAGAGAGAGGAGAGAGAGAGGAGGAGAGGAGAGAGAGAGAGAGAGAGAAAAGAGAGAGGAGAGAGAGGAGAGAGAAAAATGGGGAGAGAGAAGGAGAGAGAGAGAGAGAGAGAGAGAGAAGAGAAGAGAAAAAACACACAAAGACAGACAGACAGAGACAGAGAGATTAGGTAAAGTTAGTTAGATTAAGGGAAGGGGTATTGCATTATAAGGGTATGAGGGTGGTATAAGGGTGGTATAAGGGTGGTATAAGGGTGGTATAAGGGTAATATAAGGGTGGTATAAGGGTTGTATAAGGAAAAGGAGGACAACGCTGAAAAAGATGATAAGGGAAATGTCACCAACCAGACCAAGAATTAATAATAATAAAAAAAAGAAATATAAAAAAAAGAAAGGGAATAAAATAGTAGATTAAGGGCCCGCCGGGGAGCGTTGCCCCCGAGTATCTTTAACACGGGTTCATTACTGCACAGGGCCCATTACTGAAACGGGGTATTCCCAACAGGGTTTTTAACTGCACAGGGTCTTTTAATGAAACAGGGTAAATTCCCTGCCACAGGGCCCTTAATGCACTGGATTTTTTACTCCACGGGCTTTTACTCCCCACAGGTCATTATTTGCACAGGTTTCTTTTAACTCCCACAGGCATTACTGCCCCCAAGGTTTCCATTACTGCACAGGGTCATCGGGGACAGGTAAATTTATTTGAAACGGGGCCCTTTATGGCAACGGGGTTTTTTTACCCCCACGGGGGAAATTACTGAAACGGGGGTCTTTAAACCTGAACAGGTCTTTTACTCCCAAAAGGGTCATTTTACACGGGGGCTTTTAAATTAAACAGGGGTTCATTTACGGGCCCCAAGGGGTCTTTAACTGCCCAGGGGCCCTTTTTACTCCCACGGGTTTCCTTATACACAGGGGTCATTTAATGCCCCAGGTCTTTATGCCCGGGGTTAATTACTGCAACAGGGGCATTACTCCCCACGGGGTTTCATTCCCTGCCCACGGGGTTTAAATTACGGAAAGGGGGTTCTTTAAACCCCAACGGGGTCTTTTAACGCCCCCAGGGGCATTACTGCAAAAGGGTCATTACTCCCAAAAGGTCTTTTACTGCCCAGGGTCATTATGCCCCCAGGTCTTTTTACTGCCCCACGGTCTTTACTCCCAAAAAGGGCCCTTTTACTGAAAACCGGGCCCATTACGCACGGGGTTCCCATTACTGCCCCGGGGGTCTTTAAACTGCCCCGGGGTTTTAAATCCCAAAAGGTCTTTATCCCACAGGTCATTACTGCACAGGGTCATTACTGCACAGGTAGACGAGGCTTGGTAAGATAGGACAGGTGTAAAAATAAAAGTAAAATAAAAAAAGAAATAAAAAAAAGTGTTTTCCAAAAAAAATTCACCCAGTATACGCCAGGGATTTACACACACACGCAACAACCACCCCACACACAAAAACACACACACAGCCCCACACACACACCCCAAAAGGGAAAACACACACACACACAAAACCCCCCACACACACAAAAGGACAAAAAACATACCACGGGGAAACATTACACAAAAAAACCACAAAAAGGTCAAAAAACAAAATGGGGGAAAGTGAAAAAAAAACAAAATTAATTTTCTTAAAAAAAACTTGGGAAAAAAAAGGGGCGGGTTAAAACATTCTCTCCTTCTCTTTTATCTCTCCTCTCCCTCTCTCTTTCCCCCTCTCTCTCTCTCCCCTCTCAATTTTTCTCTCTTTTTAACCCCTTCTCCTCCCTCTCTCTCTCTCTTCCTTTTAAAACCTCTCTCTCCCCAATATATGGGCTATCACTCTAGCTAGCCTTTCACCCCAAATCAGACCCCTTTGTCCCCAGAAAAAAGGGGGCGTGGTTTAATCCCCCCTCCCCTTTGTTTAGCCAATGACTTTTCATCTCGAAAAACTAAAAAGGGGGCCCTCATAGGTAATAGCCCCCAGAGGGGAAGGAGAGAAGAGAGGAGGAAAGGGAAGGAAAAGGAGGAGAGAGGAGAAAGAGAGGAAGGAGAAGAAAAACCGGAGAGAAAAAGGAGGGGAAGAAAAAGGAGGAGAGGAGAGGGGGAAAAAGAGAAAAAAGGGGAAGAGGGGGTAAAAGGGAGAGAGAAAAGAGGGGGAGAGAGAGAGAGGAGGGAGAGAAAAGAGGGGGGAGAGAGAGAGAGAGAGAGACAAAGAGAGAGAGAAGAGAGAGATTGGGGAGAGGAGGAGAGGGGAGAGAAAGAAAAAGAAAAGAGATGGGGAAGAAAAGGAGGGAGAAGAGAGGGGAGAGAGAAGAGAGAAAAGAGAGAGAGAAAAGAGAGAGAGGGGAGAATGTTTGTAAAAATAAAGAAAATACTTAAAACCCAAACATTTTTTTATTTTTTTCCCCTTTGCAGAGAGAGAGGAGAGGAGAGAGGTGAAGAGAGAGGGAGAGAGAGAGAGAGAGAGAGAGAGAGGGAGAGAGAGAGAGAGGGGAGAGAAAAGAGGAAAAGGAGATAAAAGGAGAGAAAAGAGGGGAAGAGAGGAGGAGAGGGGGAAGACA
>JACEEZ010020749.1:20000-22500 GCA_016584305.1 Chionoecetes opilio
TTATTTTTCCTTCCTTCCTTCCTTCTTCCTTTCCATCCTGTTTATTTTTCCTTCCTTCCTTCCTTCCTTCTTCCTCCCTTTCCATTCTGTTCTAAGTGCTTCTATCTATACGTCTATTTTATTCCTTTCTCCCTTTTCCTTTTCTTCTCTTTGGTTTCCTAGTCTACTAAAAGCTATTCCCCTTTTTACTCTTTTCTAGATTTAGCCTCGCCTCGATCTCTCCTTCCCCCTTTTCATAACTTTATTGTTCAACCCTTTCTGTCGATAGCAACACTACTAAATCTTTTCTTTTTACCCTTTCTTTTCATTTGTTTATATGGTTCTCTTGTTCTCTTCTCTTTACCAAATATTTTCTACTGGGTTTCTCTTTCCACCTTTTTTTTTAATGATCTGAATCTTCCTATTTATCTTTATTCACCTTTCTATCTATGTTTTCCAATATTTCCATCTCAGTTACATTATTCTCTCTTCTCCTCTTCCCTCATTCGTTAGTCCCCATTACCAATCATTACCCCTATTACTAAGCAACATTTCTTATCCCTTTACTCTTATTCCCATTTTTCCCCCATTTCCCTATTTCCCCATTACTAACATCCCCATTCCCTAACTTATTACATGGCTTTATTTCTCCTTTCCTTATTCTCCATTTATTTCATTACTTATTGTCTTCTATTATATCAGTCTATCTCTCCCCCATTTCCACTACTTATCATATTCACCCATTCTTCAACCCTATTTCACATCTCTCTCCATCTCCTTACTTTATTTCTCTCATTTTTTTCTATCTGCTCCCATATATCAGTTTCTCCCCCATTTCCCCATTTCCTAATTTTTCTCATTCCCATCATAACATCCATTTCACATACTTCTCTCCTTCTTCCTCTTCCATTTCTCTCATTACTCATTGTCTTCCCCTTTCTTTCAGTCTCTCTCTTCCATCTGTTATCATATTTCATCAACTTCCCCAATTTTTTATTAACCCCATTTTACAGATATATTTTGTCTCTTTCTACCATTTTTCTCGCCTTTATCATTTTATTATATTTTCACCCATATTTCAGTCTTCCCCCCATTCTCCCATTCCCCCATGACTCACCATTTCGTCAGCCAGATGATGGGTGTGGCACGTAAAAGTCGCCTTGCCTCCAACTTGGGCCAAAACCTCGGTGTTATTTTGAGGGGCAGTTTCGACCCCACCATTACCATTAAGAGTCGCCCACATATCCTCCTCCTCTTCCTTCTTCTGCCTGCTTATCGTATCTTCCTCTTCTTCCTCTTCATCCCTCCTCTCTTCCTCTGTTTGTAAGGTGTGGTATTGGTCTCCTCCAGGTTGCGAAGAGGGAGGAGGAGGTGTAAGAGGAGGAAGAGGATGAGGGATCTCGTAGTAAGTTTCCAGTGACGACATTTTCTGTGGAAGAGGAGAAGAAAATTGTTAGTTCATCAATGAATAGTTTATGTTTTTGAATAGTTATATTAGTTTACATTATTAATAGTTTGTTTTTGTTTATCCAGAATTGATTTTAGTTATCAATGGGAAATATTTATGAGTGGTTTGATGGGGAAGTTTTTGAAAAGATATTTGATAAGGTAAATATTGTCACGTTTCATTTCATTCCTCACACCCAGTACCAAGAAAAGAGAGAAAATAGATTGAAAAGTAAAGAAAAATACGAAAAAGTAAGAAACTTTAAAATGCAAAAAGATTGAAAAGTAAAAAAAGAAAGTAGGTTGAAAAAAGTCAATAAAAGTAACGAAAAACTAAGAATCTTAAAATATGCAAAAAAAAAACCTGAAAATTGAGAAAACCCAAATATCTTTTTTATCAATTGCTATTTTTAAGCTTCCAAATTTGCGCTTCTTTTTCAAAATCTAAAAAGCAAGAGACAAAAACACAAAAAAAGCATGAATCATATCACAGGAAAAGCCTTACAAAAAGTGATTGAAAAAAAATGTAGGGAATCACGAAATATTTTTTTTAATCACGAATTTTTCTGATCCAAAAAGTAAACTGTACCGAAAAAATGACTTGGCAGAAGATGAGGAAAAACGAGAAAACACGAAGGAAAGTAAGAACTGGAACACAAGCAAATTAAGACTGAGAGATAAAAGTGCATATATAATGACACGGAATGACTTTGAACACCTTTGAACGCCCTAAAAAAGTGCCAAAGACGATTTATTATTGAAGAGGAAAGGTTTGTGTGTAATATTTTATGATAATGTTTCAAAGTAGATGAACTGTTGAATGAGGAGAGAGAGAGAGAGAGAGAGAGAGAGAGAGAGAGAGAGAGGAGAGAGAGAGAGAGAGAGGAGAGAGAGAGAAGAGAGAGAGGAGAGAGAGAGAAGAGAGAGAGAGAGAGGAGAGAGAGAGAGAGAGAGAGAGAGAGAGAGGAAGAGAGAGAGAGAGAGAGAGAGAGAAGAGAGAGAGAGAAGAGAGAGAGAGAGAGAGAGAGAGAGAGAGAGAGAGAGAGAGAGAGAAGAGAGAGAAGAGAGAGAGAGA
>JACEEZ010020749.1:37500-38569 GCA_016584305.1 Chionoecetes opilio
AACCTTCAGGAGCAACCTGCATCGAAGCGCCCCCCAAGCCTTCCCAGCACACACTAACACCCCACCTACAACCATGACCACCAAGACAGCACTGCCAGCACCCGGCAGTCTAGGCGCGGACGAGCGCACCCGCCGCCTGGTGGAGGACGTGCGGATGCTTTAGAGCACCGACGTGACCGCCATCATCAGGGACACGCCGCGGCCGCTGGGCCGCTGCGTGGAGGTGATGATGGACGCCGAGCAGTGGGCCGGGCACGGGGACCTGGGCCGTGGCAGGGGCCTGCTGTGCGCCGTCAAGGTCAGCGTCTACCACCACGTGGTGTCGCTGTTCCGCTGTGGCGACGGCCGATACCTCTACTTCGACCCACGGTCCACCACGCCCTTCCCGCCTTTCGCCGCCTTCTGCCGCCGCCACCACATCGGCGAGAGGTAGGTGACGGTGGTACGGGCAGACTTCCAGCGGCGGGGCTTCAGAACCTGTGCCTACCACGCCCTCACCTTCCTGGACTACGTGACGCGGCTCAGGGAGAAGGACTCGTGGCTGGTCGTGGCCTCCTTCAGGAAGCACATGGGCCAGGACACCGACCTGAAGGCCGTCAGCACCGTGCGGGACATCCTGCGGGACTTCCCCAACCACATTGACCTGTCCCTCACCACCACCAAGGTCTCCGACGCCTAGCCCCTCTATATGCCCCCCCCTCCCAACTACTTCTCCCCCCCCTCCTCTTCCTCCTCCTCTTCACCAAGCACTCCTCCTCCTCCTCCTCCTCCACTTCCAAACCTTCATCCCCACCCAAGCCTGCCCCCCCTCCCCTCGCCCCTGCACCCTCCCCCCGCCGCGGGGTCAAGGGTCAGGGTCAGGGGGGCCCCAGGGGCAGGGCGTCCCAGCCGTCCCGCCGGTGGCCCGCCGCCCCGCCCCGCTGAGAGGCCCCGCACACCCGCCCTCACACCTCATGGCGGAGAAATGAAATAAAAAAAAAAAGACATAATAAGAAACCTAATAAAAGATAAAAACTGCAAGAAGTAAAAAATAAGTGTTAGATCTATAAGCAGGTAGGGCCGGCTGTTT
>JACEEZ010020749.1:45015-74295 GCA_016584305.1 Chionoecetes opilio
AGAAGAGACGTAGAGGAGGAGAGAGAGACAGAGAGAGAGACGAGAAGATCGGTATGAGAACTGGATGGGAGAAGAGAGGAGCTGTGGAGAGAGAGTGACGATGCGGGAAAGACGATGAGTGAGGGGAGAGAGGCGAGAGATGCTGATCGGGAGAGGAGGAGAAGGACGAGACCGCCGTGAGAGAGCGGGGAGGAGAGGGGAGCTGAGGTGAGAGGGAGAGAGGCGAGGAGATGGGTGACGAAGCGGACGGAAGCGAGGAGGGAGATGGAGGGAAGGATAGAAAGGAGGGAGAGAGAGAGGAGAGATGAGAGACTGAGGTACGAGGAGGAGGAGGACGAGGAGATGGAGAGATGACGAGCCCGTGTGAGCGAGGAGAGAGACGAGAGAGAGAGAGGTGAAGAAGAGGGGGAAAGGAAGAGAGAGGGAGATGAGATAGAGGAGAGAGAGAAGATGAGAGGAGTACGAGAGGAGAGAGACAGAGACGCTGAGACCGGGAAGAAGGAGAGAGAGCGGAGATGAGAGACGAAAGGAAGTTCAGAGAGAAGGAGGAGATGAGGAGACGAGAGAAGAGAGAGAGAGAGGACAGAGAAGAGGATAGGACGACGAGAGAAAATGATAAAAACGGCAACCATGATAAATGAATAAGAAACTTTACGAAACAGCAAATATCGGTGCTCTTTAAATAATATATCATTCATTGTTGAAGCGTGGAAATATATGAAAACTTTTGATGAAAGTTAAGAGAAATAAAAAGGTTAGGTTGAGCTGATTTTTAGCCTCAGATAGTTTGGTTTTTCGTAAGGCTATTTTACACCACACACACGCCAATTACACACACCCACACACACACACACACACACACACACTACAACACAACACACACACCAACACACACACCACACACACACACACACACAACACACCACACACACACAAACAAACCACAACCACACACACACACACACATCAACCACACCACACCACAACACACACACACATTACACACACACACAACACACACACACACACACACACAACACAACAAACACACACACACACACACACACACACACCACCACACACACAGATGGGCTGCTGTTCTTAAAACCGAGCCCACTGTCACACACCCAGCAGTGAATGGGTACCGGTGTTAAGCCGGGGGTTGTGACCAGGACTCCCGGGGTCATGGCTCGGCCAACACTAAGGTGGAAGATAAGAAAATTGCTAGGGAGATGGGGCCATACGAGTGCAGCCTCAGGCCCCCTGTAAAAAAAAAAATACAACTAGAGAACACCACACACAACACACACACACACACACAACACACACACACACAACACACACAACACCACCACACACACACACACACACACACACACACAAACAGTCACACAACATATGCACACATGAAGCAATGAAGCGCTGCTCTTTACCCACGGGCAAAAAACAGATCCTTTTTAAGCACAAATATAAAAACATGCTGTAGAGAAATAATCATTTGGCGCTGTGCACATTTGTCCATTTATTTACTGTTACCTGGTGGATGAACGTGTGTGTGTGTGTGTGTGTGTCGTGTGTGTGATCGGCGTGTGCGTGTGCGTAGTGCGTGTGCGTGTGCGTGCTGTGTTGCAGTGTGCCGTGTGCGTGTGCGTGGCGTGCGAGTGTGCGTGATTGTGCGTGTGCGTTGCGTGTGTGTGTGCGCGTGGTAGTGCGTGTGTGGCGGTGTGTGTGCGCGTGTGTGCGTAGTGTGCGCGTGTGTGCGCGTGCGCGTGTGCGCGTGTGCGCGTGGTTGCTTTCCTCTTATGTTAGAGCGTGTGTGCCGTGGCGCGTGTGTGTGTGTGTTGCGTGTGTGTCTTGTGTGTGTCAGGGCGTGTGTGCCCGTGCGTGCGGTGTGTGCGTGTGTGTGTGTGTGTGTGTGCGGCTCTGTGTGTGTGTGGGTGTGTGTGTGTGTGTGGTGTTGTGTGTGTGTGTGTGCGTGGCGTGGTGCGGGGTACACACTGGCAGGGTGCGTTAAAGGCTGCATTAAAAGCAAACATTTACTTCAATCACAGCGTATAGAGTTATCTCAGCTGTGTAGTTTCAAAGTAGGAATTTTATTTTTTCATGAAGCTTTCAATTGTTCAGTTAGTAGCAGTTGTTGTACTTATAGTAGTTGGTAGTAAGCAGACAAAGTAAAATATAATGGTAGTGGTTTTGCAGTTGTTGTTGCAGTACCTATAATTTACATTCATGGTATTACAAGAAGTAGTAGAAGTAATCAATAATAGTTAGGTAGTAGGTGTAGTAGCTAAGTTAGATAGTAGTAGAAGTAATAATAATCGTAGTAGTAGTTGTAGTAGATAAGTAGTCAGTTAGTAGTAGTAGAAGTAATAATAATAGTAGTAGTAGTTGTAGTAGTAGTAGTAGTAATATTAGTAGTAGTAGTAGTAGTAGTAGGAGTTACTAGAATTAAGTAGTAGTAGAAAAAAAAAAAAATAGTAGTAGTAGTAGTAGTAGTAGTAGTAGTGTAGTAATAGTAGTAGTAGTATAGTAGAGGAGTTAATAGAATCACAGTGTAGTAGTAGTAGTAGTAGATAGTCAGTAGTAGTAGAAGTAGTAGAGAAGTAATATAATCAGTAGTAGTAGTAGTCAGTAACAGTAGTAGTAGTAGTAGTAGTAGTAGTAGTATAGTAGGAGTAATAGAATTAGAGTAGTAGGAGTAATAGTAGTAGTAGTAGTTAGTCGCAGTGTAGTAGTAGTAGTCAGTAGTAGTGCAGTAGACAGTAGCATTAGCAGTAGCAATTAGCAGTAGCAGTAGTAGTAGTAGTATAGTAGCCAGTAGTAAAAACAACAGCAGAGGTCAGCAGTGGAGATTATAAAAAAAACAGGAGAGATAAAACCATGAAAATAACTGATGCTGATACATGCAACTTTAAATCATAATACATAAACAGTAAAACTGCGCCTCTTAAAGACCCTCCCGACTCCTAACCAGACTCTCCCTCA
Source organism: Chionoecetes opilio (assembly GCA_016584305.1). Taxonomy (NCBI): domain Eukaryota; kingdom Metazoa; phylum Arthropoda; class Malacostraca; order Decapoda; family Majidae; genus Chionoecetes; species Chionoecetes opilio. The sequence continues at coordinate 48,001 of JACEEZ010020749.1, forward strand.
CTGAAGTTTCTTGCTGTCGTGCCCTTGTTTACCTTGTATGTGGGCAGCTTAGCACCGGAATTCAACTGGATGGGGACATGACGGATAAAAGCACCAAAATTTTATCAGGCAATTCAGGGTCCCCGCTATGATTCTATAACGGACAAGCGGAGGAACCATCTTATATTGAAATTTTTAATCCATTTGTGAAAAAAAAATTGAACATTTTGGAATTTTTTTGTTTTAGTTTTTGGGAAAAAATGTTTTTTTATTGCAGAAATGAGAAATATAGTCTGTTCCGATCATTTGGTGTAATTGTTTGAAAATCGAACATCTAGAAGGTTATTTTTAAAACAATATTTGAAAATTAGGGTCTCGGGTGCATTTTCCTAAATTTTTTTTAACGTTCTAATTAACGTAGGTCACCCGGGTATCAAAAACACAATTTTCGTGATATTTTTATTCGTAATCGGTGGTCCGAGTAGCGGTCTAACAATAGTGAATCGCGTAGTCTAATTAATTCGGAGCCTGCCCTTAACAACATACGAAAATCAAGGAAAACATGGATACCTTTCAGACCGTGCGTATATTCACCCACATGGTGCAAAATTACTTCACACGTGCTAAGCTATTCACATTAGGCCGCTGCATAGTTCGGGCACTTCCCTGCGCCTTTGCATGAGCATCGTCCTCCGCACGTGGCGCTTTGCAGCCACACTTGAACCCAGTTCGCTGCAGCGCCTGAGATTGCTACCCGGCAGGTTGGACAAACAGGACGCAGGTATCGTTGCACTCTCTAGAGTCATCCAAAGCACCTCTGGGGTTGGGACGGCTTCTGCCACATTGATCCACTGTTGCCCAGAATTCCAGCTGGTATGACTGCGCGCAGTGGTGCTGCAGAAGGGCTTCTTGCGTTGGGGGAATCTTTTCATTGGCCTGTTCCTCTTTGTGGAGAAGAGTTCCCTACGTGCCTCGTTCACAGAGTTCCAGTTGCTCGTCTTATGGTAGATGATCACGGTGAAAGCGTAGAGCAACTAGGAGCCCGTCAGGGTGGCAAGGTTGGTAGAGGACGATGACCTCGCACAATGTGCAGCGGCCCTGCGCAGTCGGTCAGCGGTTCGAGTCCGCCTAGTTCGTGCTGACGTGGCGGCGCTTTTGTAAGGTGGTGTCGTGCGTGGTGCGGTGGTCGTGCGTGCGTGCGTGCGTGCGTGCGTGCGTGCGTGCGTGCGTGCGTGCGTGCGTGCGTGCGTGCGTGCGTGCGTGCGTGCGTACACATGGCAGTGTGCGTTAAAAGGCTGCATAAAAGCACATTTACTTCAACACAGCTATAGAGTTATCTAGCTTTGTAGTTTCCAAAGTAGAGTTTAGATTTTTTTATGAAGCGTTCAGTTTCAGGTAGTAGCAGTTGTTGTACTTAGGGCCGTACTATTAAACCTTCCGCCCGGGCTGGCGATCGCCTGCCGATGCTGCGGCAGGCGAACGCCAGCCTCAGGAAATCCTTACTTGTAAACACTGGCTTACGCCAACCCTGGCGAACGCCAGGGTTGGCGGACGTGAGTGTTCGCCACCGCTAACCTTCTCCTATTCTCGCTCGACTCGGGGAAATGACTGTAGACTGTAGTAGTAGTATGAAGTAGTAGTATCATGACTGTAGAAATGACTGGCTCTCTTAAGGCAACTCCTATATCCACTGTGGATAAAGGGATTCTCATTGACCTCATCAAGGAGTATATTGAAGGCATAAATGACAAAACTACCAGTTCTATGCCGTGATTGCACTTGTAGCTACTCTTCCAGACAGTGCTGTTATTAATCATTAAGGTTCGTTCATCACTGAACTAACGTGCAACAATATGTCACATGCTTCCTAAGGCAGTTGTGATATTAACCATTTCAGCTTATTTACCACCTAACGCGTACAAAGATAGGGTATTATTTCGGTAGTGGGCTTCCAAAAGTCCTAGGATTCTTACCTACATCATCGTGTAGAATTATTCATTATGAATATTTTGAACCCCATTTCCCATGGTGCAATTGAATAATAATGGTGTTACATGCACTACCAAAAATCTACCGTTATTTCAGCCATAAACTGTTAAGTTAGGTTAAATTAGATTAGGTTAGAGGTGGGGTTTGGTTTAGTAACAGATATCAAGAAAAAAAGAAAATTATCAATACTATGGCAGTGCGAAGCGGAGCAATTAAGGTTTGCGGGGCGGGGCGGGCACCCCCACACCTGTAAACAAACATTTATTTCCGACAAAAACGAGGGCCAGATTCATTCAAAACTCATCAAAACTATTCAGGAAAACTAAGTTTCGACCTCGAAATCAGTGAATGCCCACTTCCGAAATTTTACCAAAGATAGTTCTGATATTTATAATTTAAACTCGCTCACTACTTATCTAACGTGCAACAATAGCTATATCATATACTTCCAGTAGTGATATTATTAAAGATCAATCACCACTTAACCTAAAATGTAACAATCGATCATATACTTCCAGTAGTTGTATTATTGAATATAATTTATCACCGCTTAACCTAACATGCAGCAATCGATCATACTTCCAGTATCGATATTAAATATCATCACTTTTTAATGGGGATTTGGCCTTAGTTGATAGGTTAAAATGTAGGGTTAGGTTAGTGAGTCTAAAGGTAGGGTTAGGTTAGTTAATATTTTCCTATCCTATAGGTTACAGGGAGTTTCGTACACAAGTTGTTTCGTACCCAGGTTTTGTTAGTTGTTTCGTACACTGATTTTGAGTTTTTTTCGTACATACGTGATGTCGTTTCGTAACTCTAGTAGTAAAGTTAAACTGAGCTGAGTGTACGAAACGACAATGGTTTCATATAGACTACGAAACAACTTTTTGGTGTACTAATCTACTGGTGTACGAAACAACTTGTATACGAACTGACTGCACCCGCTCCTATACACTCTCCTTCCTACTAAAAGCATCTTATATCTCTGAAAGTAGTGATTTGCGACGGAAACTCATTGAGTTAATATTTCTCAGAATCTTATTTCGTACACAAGTTGTTTCGTACCCAGGTTTTGTTAGTTGTTTCGTACACTGATTTTGAGTTTTTTTCGTACATACGTGATATCGTTTCGTAACTCTAGTAGTAAAGTTAAGCTGAGCTGAGTGTACGAAACGACTATGGTTTCATATAGACTACGAAACAACTTTTTGGTGTACTAATCTACTGGTGTACGAAACAACTTGTGTACGAACTGACTGCACCCGCTCCTATACACTCTCCTTCCTACTAAAAACATCTTATACCTCTGAAAGTAGTGATTTGCGACGGAAACTCATTGAGTTAATATTTCTCAGAATCTATTTAGGTAAACAGAAACCATTCAGCATTTAACCTAACATCACCCCTTAACATGCAACGATCGATCATATACTTCCAGTAGTTATATGAATAATTAAATAGTTCACCACTTAACCTAACCTGCAACAATCTATCAGATACTTCCTGTAGATATGAATCATTAAATATAGTTCACCACTTAACCTAACATGCTACCCTATCAGATTATAGTCCATGAGCCAATACCCGAATTTTGGGTATATCGTGTAACCGACCCGGGGTGACTAATTCTCTATATGTTTTTTTAGCTTGCTACATGTCTCTAGTTTTATGTTTTGATAATGATAGCCCTTGACACTGTAAGCTTAAATGGTCGTTATCACTTCTTGAATAGACCACCCTACGAAATTCAGAAATTTTTTAAAATGTAAAATTGGGGAAGGAATGCCTAAATTGGTCACTAAAATTAAATCTTAGGCCTTGTCACATTTAATTTACGTCCTGTAAATACACACTAAGCCCTGCAGATGGGCTTGTACTTTCCCATTATGGCACAATTAAATCCTCCATCAATATCATCTTACGTCAACTCGGATCTGACTGTTGTGGCTCCCGCTCTTCTTCATAGCCTTGTTCTGGATGTCTGTAAACCTTGCAACATGTCCGTACACTTCAGGCCATTGCTGAGGGCAAGTGCCCTTAGGGAGTTCGCATGACCGCGACACACTGTGCAGGACAGTAGCTGCATACAGCATCTGTGCTGGTGACCTCGCATCCGTTGACGGAGCAAGCTTGCCGTCCTCAATCTTTCATCCAGCCGCATTCTGTTGGGTTCGCAACAATGGCTTGGCTCTGCAGACTTGCTCAGATCGCAGCCTGGTATTTTTTGCACGTAGTGCTGCATGCCAGAGGCAGTCCTCACAAGAGGGAGTTGACTTGACTCCACCTCTCCTCGTCTCGCACAGAACAGCTCATGACCGAAGCTATGTTCCACCTCAGTTTGTGTGGGTAGTATGGCAGGTACAATTGTGGCAGGTGATTTCCTGTAGCTTCTCAAGAGTTCAGGAGACACTTCCCATGAGCGCCCAATTTCGTGAAGCACCGGTATGTCCTTTTCCATCTTCACCTGCTTGAGTGTCGTCATCTTCCCCCTGCCGCGAATGCACTGACGGTATCCACAGCCTGGTAAAGGCATGCATACCAAATCATGAATCAACACTACTGCTGCCTCCCAGTGTACGGCTCAGTGTTGTGATTCCATGAATCTTCTTCCGGTTCTTCGTCCCGCACTTCTGGACAGTGGGATGGGTATCATTGTGGCACATGCCAGAACACAGGACCATGACTTCTGTAGACTCTGCAGTGATGCGTGACAAGACTTTGTACCCAGATTCTGCTGGCATGAATGCGCATGGAGAGGAGGCGTGTTCCTGCTTCTTTCTTGACTTGACTTTACTCAAGTAGCCTCTTCCCCTGCTCTTTGGTTATACTTGAAGCAGAGCTGGCTTCCCAATGTGACATACAGCTCCTTGCCCTCAGCTTCTCCCTGTGCTGTGGTTTTGTTCCATTCTTCCTACCAGGAACTTGATGAGGACTTGCCTTGTTGGAGGAACCTACCGAGTAACTTTCTCCACTGCTGGATGTTTGTGCCCAGGTTGAATGTTCTTGAAATGGATCCCTGTGCCTGCACTTCTGTTGGCTCGTTACTGCATCTTTGATGGCTGTCTCCTTGTAGAACGTCAACACAACATCAATGCGCTGCTCTTAGCACCCCTCATGTACAACGTGACTCAGTGCGTGCTGCAAGCTGTGAAAAAGTGTTTCGTTTCCCTTCAGTTTTCTGACCAGGCTATCCCATCAATTCATGGTAGCAGAGGGCTCGGGGATCACCTCTGGCAGTAGAAACATTCCCTCCAACTCCCTTGCTTAGGGCAGCCTTGTTGGTCTGTCGGATAGACCATCACCGCTGGGGCAAGTCCCATGGCAAGGACCCAGGGATGAGCCAAGACATCACTCATTTTTGAGCTTTCTGTTCTACGCAAAACCAAGGGGAGCATCTGCCCAAATAGGTTCCTGTCAGCCTTCAAGATAAGGCCTCCTTAGGCATGGCCTATGTGAGCGTGGCTTCTTCCTGATGTTAGTTGAACGTTCTCAGTTTTCCTCTTCGTCATCCGTGTCATAGAACTGTATAGTTTTGGCGTCTCGGTCTCCAGTGGCGCTTCTCCTTTGAAGGCTTGATAGTATGCCCATCCTCTCCTATTCTGTAGGCCCCTAGAAAGGTCTTTGGCACTTCTGGTGGTGCATGTAGTCGCAGTTGACAACTGACATATCTCCTTTGCTCTGGGAGCGTTGAAGGGTTCAACCAGCTGGTCTCCATCGTTGAACTAAAGATTGACATCGGCCTCATCTCTGCTATCCCTGGCATCTGTAGGTCTGGGTGGCTGAAGTCAGATAATACTTTTGGCCTACTACCAGGCCCTGAAGCTGCATCAGTATCTGCTGGCGCTACTCCGATGTCGGTAGTACCTGGCAACAGCTCCACCTTTTCATGCTGAACCTTTTTGTGCCCCCTGGTGTCTGGTGTCTTGTTGATCGTCTCTTACGATGGTTCTGGTCCACAGGAATCCGTCAAAGGGATTCTTGCTACCAGTCTGGACCGAAAGCCACCTTGCATGAGTGTTCATGGACCTCTGGGTGTTTTCAATGGGCAGCGGACTCATGGCATAGTAGTAAGCGGGTTCAGGATCGGGCATAGTTTCGTCACCTTGTCATATGCAACACCACGGTACTCTGTCGGTTGCTCCTAGGTGAAGCATCCCAGTTGCCTTCTCTGGAGGCTCGAACCAGTCCAGCATGATCTCAACCATGTCCAGGTATGACATCCAGAATGCTGAGAGGTTGTGTTCATCTCTTAGGGTCTCAAGTACTTTGAAGAGCTTCCCGGATATTGTGTGCAATGATTCACTTTCCCATCAGCTCTTGAAAGGTTCCCTGAGACACCTTGCTGTGAAGCTGTTGATGTTATCAGTGTTCCAAGCACGATGGTGTATGTCCCTTGAATGGTTTTCTTCTAGCAATGGCAAGCCTTCCATGCAAGCCTCCATCGTGCGTCATTACACGACTTGTGTCAGTCTCCTGCTCTTTGTCCCTCCTGGCCGTTCCCATCACCCCTACACTGCCTTTCTGCGATGCACTCTGATTCCACACACAATCTCCTAAGACCTGCATCATCCTGAAACCTCTTCCCTATGGTGGAGAGGAATTGCCGATTGTGTGGAAGACGCCCATCCTGATGATAATGTTCTTGAACTTTCTCTTGTTTTTCCAGAGACCTCGGCAGCTTTTGGCATAGAGTGCTTGATCAACCGCACACAATCTTGTTTTAAGCTTGTAAGGACTGCATTATGGCATGCGTTTGCTCCAAGACTTTTTCATTAACGGTGGGACATTTCGTTGCGGGAGCATTGATGTGGGCAGTTAGCTTAGCATGTGTTCTGGACACTGCAATTGTTCTGCGGATTTTGATGTTGAACCCAGTCCACTGCTTGCTGATGGACTTGTTCTCATGGTCTGACATTCGAAGTAAGAAGCCGATATGGTTCTTGGTCTTTGAAATCTGGACCTTCTTTGGTATGTCGCATACGCAGTCTCAATCCTGGGTGGCCCTGCCCGGCCGCCCAACCTTTGTATATATTGGCAGAATGATCGGTCATAGTGATGCTTCTTATCTTGGACTTGGTACTCTCGGCAGGACCCTTCTCTGGCACAGAGCCTGCAAACCTGGAACTGGACAGCAATGCATTGAGCCTCTGTGAGAAAGTACCTCTCCACTTAGTGTCTCTTCAAGTCGTGTCGATGTTATCCCAGTGCCAGGGTTTGTGCACACACACGGGTAGATTATGTTTGCTGCAGTGGAATGTCCATCCTTTGAACATTCCAGCTTCTTCTGTAATACAAAGGGCTGTATCGATCTCCTCAAACATTGAGTAGGACACACAGTGTCCAAGAGGATTCAGAGTTCGGATCAGTTCTGTTTTTCCTGTCAAACCTTTACAGCATTGGACAGCAGTAAGGTGCTTGGGTGGCTTTGTCTTGCCACTGGTAACAGGGCAAAGACCCAAGTCACTGCCGAAGGATGTGGCAAAGAACGTTGGCTCTTTCAGAGGGAAGTTTGAACACTCCACTCTCCTGTCGCAGGGTGTGCCGGACTTAGTGCTGCTGCAGGAATTAACATTCTTATCTGTATCGGGAGGACTGGCTGACCTCCACATCTTGCTTTATTGGATCTCATTCCTCAGCTGCCTGCCTGCTTTGGTTAAGATATCTTCAGAGGTTAGCTGCTCTTGCTTCTTGCAGATCTTTTGTCATTTTTGGTGTGCTTGTGTCTGCAAAGGTCGTCCATTGAGAGGCTGCGTGGATAGATTAGAAGCTTTCCTTTCTCATCTGTGACAAAGCGTAATGATATCCCCAAACTCGTTTCAATCTGTTCGGCGACTGTTTCTTTGGTCGCTGGTTATTCAGTTGGATAATACCCACGGGACATCATGTGATCTCTCAAGCCTAGATGTTGAGGTTTATCATAGGCAGTCCTTCTCTGGGTTGGGGAATATTCTTCCTTCACTATACAAGAAGAGTTCCTCGAGGGTCGTCTACTCTTCAGCCTCTTCGTAGCGTGCTCCCCTCGCTTTCCTCCTATTTTCACTGCACCAGACCTGGGCGCCGCTGGGGGAATAATCTTTTGTGAAGAGTTTGTAGCACACTTGTGTGGACCCTCTGACAGCAACAAGGTCTCTGCTAAGTAAACCCAAGGTTGCTCTGGTTTGAGGTTTCCTTTTGCTGCTCTGCGGAATCTTCTCTCCTGCTTCGTAGCTCAACACCCTGGATGAGTGGCTCCCTTGTCTTTGCTGCTTTCATGTACTTGCTGACTTCTCGCCGAAGAGACATACTTTGGCATATACACCCTGCTAGTACTAGGGCATCGCCTTGATGCCCTCACTCTCCTGGGGTCGACCGGCTTGCGGATTCTTCTTGACACCCTTGCAAGGATTAATCCAGTGACTTCTTCATTGTAAAGAGACTAACAACATTTACGGTGATAATGTTGTGTGGTATTCCTCCTTCTTCACGGCCCTTGGCTGCTTCAGGACTGGATCATGCTGTGCCGTGATTCTCTTCAGGGCCCTGAGCAATGTGTTCCAGAGTCCAAATCCTGTGGTGAAACCAGAGCAATCTCTGTCATCATCAGAGCAGTGATGATACAGTCGAATCCCGTCTCTCATTCCTCGCTGATGGTTGCATCATGGCCCGTCAGACAGTCCGCACAAAACACCTGCAAAAAAAATATCACCATTAAAATTATACACTTAACAACAAAACAAACACATTTACATGGAAACAATTCTACATATTTTGCTCCGTCCAATAATAAATTACCCCAAAATATCACAAAAAAAATTCACAAATATGAACTACAAACCTCCTAAATATGGGGAATACTTGAAAATATACCATCGGAATAACTCTTGTAGAAATCAAATGAGTAGCTAGCGAAGAGCTTTTAGAATATATTTTTCAATTTCTCCCCATATTTAGGGATTTATTCGCAGGATTTTATGGGGAAATAACCGCACAATTTACTTTTTTTTAAATTTTCAGGGTCAATTCCCAAAATATGAGGAAATTTGAAAAATACCTCAGGAACAACGTCTGGTATCGAACTCAAATTCATCCATAGGTGTCCAAAGTTCACAACGATCGTGTGATTGATTTAAAGAAAATGAGTAAAAGCCCGAGCTTCACGCTGAAAATCCTTTTTTTATGGGTAGCACCCCCAATTGCCTCAAAAAAACACATCAGACTAGCTACCAGTGCGGGAAGGCTATCATATCGTTAATGTATTTTACAGTCACTCTATAACATTTTAGTACCATTCGGTGTTTAGTCACCCCCAGGTTGGTACCGATATCTGGCCTGGCTCATGAACTTTATACTGCATTATACTTGATTAATATAAAGGTTTAAATTGACGTCATGAGGCCGGGCGCCGCGGTGCATTGTGGGGATTTAGTGAAGCCATGCAGCGGGTTTTTGTCATTGACCAGACAGAACGGCAACTTGTCGTCTATTTTGTTATGCTTCTGTCAAGCTTTGGTACTGTTCTGTGAAAACAGGCAATGCCACTAGCTTTGTTGCGTCTTGGGTGTGGGAAAAAATAACATCTCTACTCGGATGATAAACGTTATAAAATAGTTGATGACTGAAAGAAGAAATGTCCTGATTCCTGGCTATCCAAGGATTACCATTACCCACCGGCCAACCTTCATTCCCTGCACACTGGAAGGTTCTGCGGAAGGCACAAACAACAGGTAATGGACCATCACTATTTAACATTGTAATAGTAGATAGTGTTCTTGCCATGTCATTCTAGCGCATATTAAAAATTATAGATATATTTACTACAACTGTTACTACACATCAATAAAACCTTTATTCTCATAGAAAAAATTGACCATATGTAACCTAATATTCTAAAGCTAATGTATTCTTAAAGCTATTGCCTAAATTTAGAGAAGTTTCTTTCCTCTCAAAACCTGCCTCTCCTGGACAGCTCCTCCACCCTCTTCCCCTGCACGTCCCTGTACCCTCCCCACCTCTCCACCGATCTACCTTCTGTCAATCCTTCTGATCCTTCTTCCCTCGTCCCTCCTTTTCCCTTCCATTTACCCCAATCCACCACCAACACTTCTCCCCTTCACCTCACCCACCCCCTCGCCTCCCCCCACAAATATCTCCCTTAACCACTCCTCATATCTCTTCCCTCAATCTCTCTCCACCTCACCATCCGTCCGCCGCCTCTCGTCCTCTTCACTCTCACCCTCCTTTCCGCCATGCATTAACCTACCGTCCACCGCCGCGCACAGCCTCGCGCATCACCTTTAGGGACTCTGGCGCACCCATCACCTTCCACTATCATCTGATGGGGTGTGAGAAAAACGATGTGAAAGAAGTAAACTAAGATCTACGTCATAGAGAGAGAGAGAGAGAGAGAGAGAGAGAGAGAGAGAGAGAGAGATAGAGAGAGAGCAGAGAGAGAGAGGAGAGAGAGAGCGAGAGAGAGAGAGAGAGAGAGGAGTAGAGAGAGAGAGAGTGTGTGTGTGTGGTAGAAAATACATCAGAAAAGAAATGTTTATTTTTCTTCTTAAATTGCATTGCGAGCTCCCACTAGCAATTAAGTGTAGCACACACACACCCACACACACACACAACACACACACCACACACACACACACACACACACCACACACACACCCACACACACATGGAGGTGTACTAACTCCGTAGTGTAGGGGTAGCACGCTCGTTCACAACCGAGAAGAGTCCCGTGTTCGGAATCCCGGGCGGAGGCGGAAAACCAGATGGGCGGTTTTTCCTATAAAAAAAACCCAGCCTCCTGTCCCCCAGCAGTGAATGGGTACCGGGTGTGTAGCCAGCCGGGGTTTGTGACCTGCTCTCTGTCCGGGGTGGTGCTTTCACACCAACACTAAGGTGAATGGGAAAAATAAATGTTTGGGAGTATGGAGACGGCGGGCCATACGAGTGTTGCCCTGGCCCTGTAAAATCTATTAAAAATACAACTAGACCAACTAGATAACCACACGGACACACACACAAACACACACACAACACAACACACGGGGGGCACACACACACACACACACAACACACACCCAATGTTTACAGTAATGACTTTAACCTAGCTCCTGAGGAAGACTTGGCCAAAGTTTATCACCGCAAAATATGATGAATTTTCATTCCACTATTTTCTAATTGTCTAAGCGCCACATCGTTGTTCCGCTAGCTTCCTGTGACTCTTCTCTCTCTCGTCTTCCTCTCTCTCTCTCTCTCTCTCTCTCTCTCCGCTCTCTCTCCTCTCTCTCTCATCGGCTCTCGCTCTCTCTCTTTCCCCCACCACTGCTCTCTCTTCTCTCTCCGCTCATCTCTCTCTCTCTCTCAGTCTTTTAGCTTTATAAATTCAAATACACTATAAATTGTTTCCCTTGTTGCGTGTTTTCTTGCGACCATCGTTATTATTTTTTTTTTCCTTAACTCATCCATCGTCTGCATTTACAATATTTTTCATTCTAATTCCTTTCCCCCCTCTAATCTTCCTCTAATCTCCTTATTTATAAATAACCTGTCTCATCAATTGCAGTTCATATAATACGTATTAGCTTATACAACCACACAGAGACACACACACACACACACAACACACCACACACCACACGACCACATATGATGCTAAACTATACAATACATATTTAGGTCAACCATATATGGCAAATGTACGTAAAGTGAGGGCGATTCGCTTACTCTGTCATCGTGTTCGAATAGTTTTGGACGAAATAATGAACATGAATTTTAGATTAGTTTTTTCCCGCTTATAAGATGAAAAGGGATCGAGAAACACAGACGTGTTTATAATCAGTCTAAATAACATCAAGAGAGATAGAGAGAGAGGAGAGAGGAGAGAAGGAGAGAGAGAAGAGCGATAAGAGAGAGAGAGAGAGAGAGAGCAGAGAGCGAGAGATAGAGAAGAGAGAGTTCACATCACCCAGACACGGTAGAGCGCAGAGCAACGGGGAAAACCATAGGTGTTTTCGTTTCGTCCGCGTACATATTCAATACGAAGAGAGGAGAATGGGTCAATAGTAGAGAGAAAGAGAAACAGAGAGAAGAGAGAGAGAGTGTGTGTGTCATCGCATGCTCTAATGAGGAACTGAGATGTTACAATTAAAAGGCTGGTGACAAGGAAGAAGATTATCGAAACCTATTTTTTAGTGAATGAAGAATGTGTAATACTATCTTGTCCCAGGAGGACCACTATATTGCCAGTGTGTAAGTATGTAATGTATGAAATGTAAGTTAAATTCCTGCTATGTCTGTTATTTCATTGAGATTGGAGATGTATTTGTATTTATATGTTTTGTCATAATTGATTTGTATTGGCATAATATCTGCTCTACTCTCTCTCGTCTCTCTCTCTGTTGCCGGCTCATCCCTGCGCAAACTCTCTCTCTCTCTCTCTCCGCAGCCCCCAAGTCACTCTCTCATCTCTCCTCCGGGCTCATTGCCGACCCTCCTGCCACCTGCCGGCCCTTCTGGCAGTCTCTCTTCTGCTCTCTCTGCTCTCGACTCTCTCCGAAATCTTTACTCTCACTATCTCTCTCTCTCTTCATCAAACTTAGCATGCAGCAGGTCAAAGACAGTAATAAAGTACTTTGAAGTTCACGGCCTTGCACACGCACCCTCCTTTTTCAACCTCTTAATTTTGCTTCCGGTCAAACTCATCTCAAACAAATAAGTTGAAGTTGCGATGTTAATTATTCCCAGCGTCCATCACAAGCTTGCAATTGTCACTGCTCTCTTTTTTTTCATGCGGCCTTTAATCCTGTCATGCGTGGTGAGTGAGAGGGAGGGCGGGAGGGAGACAGAGGAGTGAGGGATAGGATAAGGCTTGAAAGAGACGTATAGTGTCGTAAAAGAGTAGGAATATGGATAGTATAAATAAAGTTAGGAATGAAATTGATAAAGAAAAATATATATGAGAAAAATGAAAAGTATGAGTAGCCAGGAAGGGTGGTGAAATATAATATATAGAAAGCATTTTATATATTTTTATTTATATATTTAAAACAAAATTACAATAGGCTTAAGTTAACACGTTTTATTTCAACTATTCTAAAAGCTTGTTTATGTCAAAACTTTCTAAAAACCCCATAACATAAAAGAGATATACAATCAGATTAGAACTTATCTACAATAATATCAATATATACAAGGACTATTCCATTACTAATTTAACATATATAAATTTGATGCCATTATGACTCATGACATTTGATGTACCTAAAACGCGTGTGTTACTGTATTATGTAGAGATAGCTTATTTTTAGTTTCCTATTCCTCCCAGCCGTCATTTCCCCTCACGCATCCCCTCACCTATTCTCCCCTCTTCCCCTTTCTTTCCTTCCCTTTCCTTTCGCCCATCCTCCCCATCCCCCATTTAGGTCCTCCCTCTCGCCCCCCTTTAAGGTTTTCAAATCACCTTTATATCACAACCTATTAAAAGCGTTTTAATTTTAACTGCACATTATGTTAAGGACGGGATGAAATGTGTTATTCTAATTACTGTTCTTTTTTATTTGCTCATTGTCCTCTGTAATTAACAGATAATGAGTCGTGTCACTGCTTATTAATTACTAAAAGCTGAGATTTTGCTGTCCTCCTTCTTTGGTTCCCAATTGATTATGCTGTGATTCATCTATTTGTATTTTTACCGTTTTACAGGCCAGAGCCGACGCTCGTTATGGCCTCCGTCCTCCATATCAAAACAGTTTTATCATTCATCCTTAGTTTTTAGTGTTGTGTCCGAAGCCACCACCCCGCGGAGGCGGGTCAGCAAACATCCCGCTAACACCCGGTACCCCTTCACTGCTGGGTGGACAGGGCTCTCGGGTTTTAATAAGACCGCCCTTCTGTCTTCGCTCCGCCCGGGGATCGACAACCCGGGCTTCTCGGTTGTGAGCAGCGCGTGCTAAAATTACACTACGGGTTCCCCCCAATCGGGACGGAGTTCCCCGATTGGGGAATCGTAGTTCTGTGGTTGTGTGTGTAGTGGTGTGTGTGTGTGTGTGTGTGTGTGTTTGTGTCGGAGTCTGTGTTTGTGTGTGTATGTTGTGTGTGTGTGTGTTGTGGTGTGTGTGTGTGTGTTGTGTGTGTGTGTGTTATGTGTGGGTGTGTGTGTGTGTTGTGTGTGGGTGTGGTGTGTGTGTGTGTGGTGTGTGTGTGTGTGTGTGTGTGTGTGTGTGTGTATATTTGTGTGTGGTGTGCATTTGTGTGTGTATTTGTGTGAATGTGTGTTGTGTGTGTGTGTATGTGATGTATGTGTGTGTGTGTGTATGTATGTTGCCTGTGTGTGGTGTTGTCTTAGTATGTGGTGTTGTGGTGTGTGTGTATGACATTTGTGTGTGTGTGTGTGTGTGTCAGTGTGTGTGTGTGTGTGTGTTTGTGTGTGTATGCCGTCCGCCAGAGCAATCCTGTACAATACCTTCCAACACACCCCTGCAAGACTCCGACCATCACACCATCCCAGTTATTGACAGGCAGGCCTACTTCGAGACGCCGTACCGCTGGGACCTCGTCCGCTCTTAGTCAGTGATGCAGTGGGGAAGAGTTCTGCTACGCGACCGGGAACGTGCCATGAACCGCCAGCCGCAAAACGCCTCACTCAGACACGATCCACGACCAGAGTCAGCTCACGAACCTCGCGCACCCTCGAACACCGGCCAGCGAACGCCGTATTCAGAACCCAGCATCCGGGCGGTGGGATCGCTCGGGTACCGAATCGGGAGCTGACGGCGCCACGGCAGTAATCTGGTGATGAACAGAAGCGTGTACGTGTACTGCATGGGGGCGTTGCGTCAGGCAGGAGATGGATTGGTGGTGTTGGGCCGTGCATCTCAGCAAGGGTGTGGCGCTCCACGCGAACACCAGTGCGCCCGAACTGCTCGAGGAACCACCTCGGTCAAGTCGTTCGCATTTGCTTCCTGCCTGACGCACGCCCCCGATGCAGTACACGTACCCGCTTCTGTTCCTCACCTCAGTTCTCACCTATAATACGCATTCACTCGTTATGGAACAGTGTTTTCAAATAAGATTTAGCCCTAGATTGTGACCTGTAAAAATAGTAGCTACACTGTATCTTGAGTGTGTATTAACTGATGGCCAGTTGCATATTCTATTCAATATTAATGACTGTGCGATTATGTGTAATAGTAATGGATGATAATAGTAATGATATTTTAATGCGGATAGCACTATAATTGTATTGTTAGTTACTAATTGCCAGCGGTTGAGTTAAACTTTACTTTTTTGACTACAGTTATAAAACTAACTGGTATAAGATGTATATGTGTATTTATGGTTCTGCTGGTGGTCAATACAACTATCTATCTATCTATCTTGTGTGTGTGTGTGTGTGTGTGTGTGGTGTGGATTGTGTGTGTGTAGTGTGTGTGTGTGTGTATGTGTTTGTAGTGTGTGTGTGTGCATGTGTGGCATCATGTGTGTGTGTGTGTATGTGTTGTGTGTGTGTGTATGTGTTTGGGCGTTGTGTGTAATGTGTGTGTGGTGATGTGTGTATGTGTGTGTGTGGTTGTGTGTGTGTGTGTGTGTGTGGTGTGTGTGTGTATGTGTGTGTGTGTGTGTGTTTTATTATTAATTTTTTTCTCGCTCTCTCCACACAGCCACACACACCTCCACACCACCCACACAACACACACCCACACACACACACACCACACACACACAGACACACGCGCACACACACACACACACACAACGCACACGCCACACACCACACACACGACACACACCACACACACACAGCCTATCATCACGACACACACACCCGGACGTACAGACACACACAACACACACCACATCAAGGGCCACACCCGAGACACACACACACACCACACACACACAATCAAGCCACACACACACACAGACCCACACCACACACACGACCCCAGCCACTCCACAGACAGCACAAGCCACACAGACACACACACACACACACCCGCACACGACTACTAGCAGGCTCCACACATGTAATTTCAGGCTGTTATTTCGTATACTTGATTGCACTTTGGGAGGGGGGAGGTCGCCTGGTGTGCGGTAATGGAATAGGTGTTTGGGTAATTGGTATTTCTGTCTATGTGCCTGTCTGTCCGATCGCATGATGCTTGTTAAAAAAGTTCTATACATTGGTTCTCTTTTTTGTTTTTTGGTGGTGTGTGTGTAATACTGTATTGGTATAGCTGTCTGTCTGTCTTTTACTTGTTTGTGCATTTTTGCTTATTGTCGAATATAAATAGTTAAAAAATGATTGTGGGTTATTTCTTCATGGCTATAGTTACCGCTTTGATGGCATTGCAGTATACTAGGAAGCTTAAAAATGAGTTGACAACAGGCGTGAGAGTCTCAGAGTAGCCACCTAATTGAAGCAACCGACGCCAAAGATGTAGAAAGGAATGTCATAACTGCTAAAAAAATAAAAAATCCTGATGACATCACTGAAAATACTGTTTTAAGTTCTTAAAGCTATGTAGATGAGAAAAATTATTTGCTTGAAAATAGAATATTTCATTCTTCCAAATAAATCCATGTGAAACGATGAAAAAATAAATATCTCCATTTTTATAATTCCTCTTTTTTTTTAAAGAATCCCCGGAGTGTTGCTATATATATTTGTGTTTCCCATTGTCTTGCCATCGGACAATTTTCTAAACCCGATGGAATCCGTAAATTTTCAAGGTAGTGGCCATTTAGATAACATTTGACACCTTGCTTTGCCACAAGACGACTCTGCTTTCAGAAATAGATGATTTTTCGCACTAGATAGCCGATAGATAGCCGGGGCTGTTTCCCGAGTGCACGAGGAAGGGACGCGGCTGCCAGGTGAAAAAAAGCTGTGTTGTTCAGCGAAGCTTGTGAGTCCCTGTCACTACATCCCTTGGACGTTGGCCTTACACAGCGCGTCGATAACTCAATCAGGGGTGGTAGATGTAGCCCGGTTGGCTTGTTCAATCTCTTTGTCTCAGTTACCTTTGGACGTAAAACTCTGCAGAGCCATCCGGGGTTGGCTGCTCTGTTTTCCTCTTCATGGGCGGGCTGCACGGTGTTGAGGGCGGCCAGACATGACACTGACATGATTCTGAAGGACTCTCTGATTCGATGCTTGAGTGGCGAGGCGGCCAACCTTACCATGCATTTACCGCGTGTGGAATGAGGCAGACGTGACGACGGGCTCCGGAAGCTATTCCCCAACTCTATGCGAGTATGTGGTCCCGAGTGAAGACGCTTGGTTTTAGCTCCAATATAACCATAGGATTTTCTCGAAAATACTCTCATTGTGTTTCCTACACAAAGTTACTATTCTGAGGCCAGGATTCCTAACCTAACGTAACCTACCGTAACCTAACGTAACCTAACCTGACGGGTTCAGGAGTAAACGCGACATACTATTCCAGAAAAACGGGATTACGCGCCCCGGAAACGTTGTGTCCCGCCACGACGTCCTCCCTTGGCTGCCTTTGTGGCGATGGTGGCTCTAGAATAACCTTAGGCGAATTTTGGTGAGAGAAGCCGTAAGAAGCCGGCTTCTTACGGCTTCTTGCGGCTTCTCTCTCGTTTTCGTGCCTCGCCAGAACGGCTGACAGGTGGTGTTCGAGGCTCGCCCGCTCGGCGCTCACAGCTGATAATTGTAAACAAAAACAACCACACTGACGAAAGTGTACCGTCGAATGAAAGCCATTAATAAGTTACGATAACTGGACTGACGATATTGTGAATGGATCACAACACATATCCTTCACATTAATGTTTTTTTGCTCCATAAAACCAAGGACTATTAATAGGGCAAGGTAAAGAGGCGGGCACCTACGGACATCATATGGGGCTGGCTGGGTCGAGTTCCACATTAGTGACTTTTTTTTTTATTAACTGCTGCACCTGATGACAAGGGTCAGTATAATGAGGGATTTCATTAACTGGCCATCATCTGCCCGCCAGTGCCGGGATTTTCCGCTTTGGTGGTGGGCTGATTTATATTTTGCTTGGAAGATAGGGGGCTGTTTTTCATTCTTGGCTAATTTTTGGCATTAAAATAATCTCTCTCTCTCTCTCTTCAGCTTAATGAATTACTGTATGGGTATATGGGACTCAACAAATACTTTTACTCAACTTACTTTTAGAGTTTTAAAACTGCAAAATATTGCAGCTAAACTAGCTATTGGAGGAGCTAGAAAGAAGGATCACGTTACTCCTATCATAAAAGAGTTAAAGTGGGTTAACAATAAAGACCGATAATTTATGAAAAATGTTTCGCTGTTAAGGCTGTCAATGGGTTGTATCCGGAGTGGTATCTAGTTTCCATTGTCAGGGAAAATACAGCCAGTACAAGGCAGCTAAAAGACTTTATGTGCCAAGAGCCAGAACAGACTGGTGCCAGACCCATCACTGTACAAAGGCCTTAACTATGGAACAATTTGCCTTATTGCATCATAATTATGGAAGTCTACACTTTTAAGTCTTGACTTTTTATAAATTTACTTTTAATTGACCCAAAGTGAACTATAATTGTTCCCATATCAAAAAGCAGTTGCATATGTTAGTAGTATATTTTAAAGATATTTGAAGTGACTTTAGTTCTTATTGTTTAATGGTATAATTAATTTCCTTTTAATGTTTCGTTTGACTTTTTTTTATGTATTTTTTTATTTGCGTGACTTTCAGAAGAAGTTTCATTTTTAGTATATATTGCATAGAACATCTGTGATGTAAGTTGATAGTAAAACCATGTTTCATGGAAATAAGATATTTATTTATTTATTTACTCCCCCTCTCACTCCTTCTCTCAGAGTCTTCATCCTATTCGGTCGGATAACACTTCATGCAACCGGCACATACATACTGAAACATAGACTGTGTTACTATTGCAGATTAAACCTTGCATGAAAGAAATAGAGGACAGACAGCATTATGAGTGTTTGTTCTACATGACAATAGTCATGTTCATAGTTTCATCCTAAATTTTACCGATATTTGCCACCTTTATAGATAAACGGTAAATATACAAGGAAATGCAAATAATATAAAAAGTATGTTATTGATGTGATGTCCTTTATAGAAGTTTTATAAGGACAAGTAAAAATTAATAACAGAAGCAAATAATCCAACTATAAACTAAAATAAAATTTTTATTAAAACCTCAGAATTTAATGCACAAAGGGCCAGTGTAATACTGATTGGTCAGATAATTGCAACCAAAGTAGCCAGTAAATACGATTAACATTCATATTCAACAAAATACAATTTTATAACTAGTTTCATAATTTGTATTCTATATGCAGAAACACTCTTGACCCATAACTAATCCTACTTAATGTCACCAAACCGAACGTATTAGGTATATACACTGATGTCCTGTAGTACTTTCTCAAAGTTTAGTGTATACACGGAACCCTCGCTTTTACAGACCTTAATTTAGATAAAAATATCGGCTTCAATACTTTTTCTGCCAGTCCGGTATATGCGTGCTTTTACCGAATAAGTTCAGTATATGCGTTGTACGGTTCTGATTGTTTTTAATTGCCCTGTATTCGTGTAGTATTTGTGATGGCTGCATGTATGTAAGTATACGAACTTTCGTCAGATGTAACGGACAAAGTTCACGATACACGGAATTAGTCGGAAATAGGGAACTTTCACCTCATATAACGACCACAATTTGTTATATGCGAAAAGTTCGGATCACTCGGATAATTATAATCCCGCATCCTTTCCCCAATTTGTTCGTCAAAGCGAGGGTTTACTGTACATCATTTACACCATTAATTATAGTATGTCAACATAAGAATCAGGTACACCAAAAAATACCCATTAATCCTTCTTTCATAAACATACTAATTTAACCAAAATATACAGAAATACAACATATAAAAATATATATATATATATATATATATATATGGTAAATCTTAAGAACAAGGGCTCCACCCCCTATCTTCTTATTATTATTATAGCTAACAAGCTTGGGGACATGGTGGTTATCGGGGTTTTTGGGTGGGGGAGCACACACATAAGGGAAAAATGGCCCCTACAAAAAAATCCATAAAATAGGGAAATTTCCCTAGTTCATAGACTTTATCGGGGCCATATTTCCCTTATATGTGTGCTCCCCCACCCAAAAACTCCGGTTTCCACCTTGTCCCCAAGCTTGTTGGCTATAAGAAGAAGAAGATAGGAGGTTGAGCCTTTATTCTAAAGATGACAAAACTCTACAGACCTAACCTAGCACCCCCCCTCGAGCCCATCGGGCTGTCCACTAACCTAACCTAACCTAACCTGACCAGACCTGACCTAACCTAACCCTACTGGACTTAGTTTTTCTCAAGAACCTGAAATTTAATATCGGCCATGTAGGCAAAGTAAGGATCGGCACTCATTAAAATCTAAACAGATGTGTTAAGGACAGTAAGTATAACACAGAGCCAACATTTGGGTCAGCTTACCGTGGAGCCCTTGTTCTTAAGATTTTCCCTCAACGCAATGCTAGTCATTTCCACAATACCTATCAGCACCTCTACCTACACATTAATTTTGTTCATGTCCGTCAACAGTAATGGCATGCATACTTAAGATATCTTGCAATGTTTTGTGGTGGAATTCGGATGATGGTGAAGGTTTATGGTACTCTCGTCCCCGTCGGCGAGAGTTCCAACATTTTCACGTTCTCAACAAGTGTGAGAGATCTCTAAGAACCAAAATTGGAGCATAATGAATCAGCGAAAGCGTTTCCGGTCTGCTTTTGATAGCATAATTAGTAAAATTAGAAAAAAAACGTCTTGTGTTAATGTTAAAAGACTCGAGAAAGTTATTTCACCAGACGACGTTTCCTATCACCATGTCATTCCATTTAGCTCTATAGTGGGTCCGATAGTTAAGCCGTGCTACTAAATGTACAAATGAGGCTAATTTGTGCCATATAATCAGCGAAATTCAGCAAAAACTACTACGTCGCTGCTAGGGACTATCGTCAGCCTGATAAGACATGATCATTCTTTCACCTGTTTTAAAGTTGTCCTGTGGTGTCATTAACCTTGTATATTCTTGTTCGTGGTCTTAAGGTATGTCCATGCTTCTGAATGTACATCTATGTGTTTACTTGTGTTCTGTTATCTGTAATTACAGTATTTCTACGACGATACTCACTGTCTGAGAATCTCTGCCCGTCCCGCCATATTTGTTGTTATCTCTGACGTCACGGCACCAAGCGGCAAGAAGCCGTGGTAAGCGAGCCCTGGCTCTCGCTTCTTCCAGCTTCTTCCGGCTTGACCAGCTGGGCCAATCCGTAAGAAGCCGGCTTCTTAAAAGTGCCCCGCCATAACAGAAAACGCAAGCTGCAAGAAGCCGGCTTCTTACGGCTTCTTCACCAAAATTCGCCTCTTATTTGTGAGCTGTTTGTAGTGTGTCTGGATATACAGAGGCCGTTCTTGTTTACAGTGATGGCTGACCTGATAATCGGTAGCGCTGGACTGATGGTATTCATTGGGCTGTTGCTGTCTAACCAGCCGTTGAACCGAGGAATATATGGATGTGATGTGAAAGTGTTATCTTGTCAACACCATAACTCGATCCGTCACTATTATAGCTGATGAATTGCGATATGCTTTGCGTCACATGGATGAAAAATTGAGTATTGGTTGATTTGTCCTATTAATCAATTGGCTAATTAACCAGTTCTTCAACTTCGTAGAAACATAGAGAAACAAATAAGTAATCGCTCGCCGCCACTAATTACAAGCGGTAATCCTCGGAGGGCTCGGCTGATGGTGGCACCTCGGCCGCTCGGCGGAACAGACATAGAAATGACTATATTTTCCGACGGACGTTGGTTTTTGGTGAATTCCTGTCTAGCGAAGCATCTGGTTATGAATTGTTAGTTATTATTGCTATGATGGATGTTGAAACATTACTGAAGATAAGCAGCTTTACAAAAATATTCTACGTAGTGTAACCAAATAGCCTTTCAACGATGACACTTGTGGTCATGGTGAGTAGCCGCGGCGACACGCCACACTACAGGCTATTCATTGCTCACACAGAATGTTACAACCATTGACAGTGCAGCCTCAGCCTAGATGAGAATCCCGGAAGTCCACTCACGGCTTCGAGGCTTTGACGGGTTCACGGGAAGCTGCCTGTCAGCTGTTCATGCGTCACAGCGGTGCAAGGGGCAGGTTTGGCACTCTGTATAAGACAGGACTAGACAGGAGTTGGCGGAGAAGCTGTGTAGCTATAGGTGACGGGATATGAATTAGAGTTTGTATTTTGATAACATCTAATGGAGTGTTAATTAATCTATCGGATTTAGAGGAACCGTACACTCACTCGACAGACTGTCACTATCTAGAAATACTGAGTGTAGCAACTCTCTCTTTTCCTTTTTCTCGTCAAGGTCCTCGCAATGGCGTCTTTCCCTTTGTTTTGATATTTTTGCATCTTCGTATGTCCCGCCAGATCTAGGCCATTTTCCCTTTGCCAAGTCATATTTTTTTTTATGAAAGTCTAAATTGAACACCAAAAAAAAAACTGTTCCAACCCTAAAATTTCTTATATCCCTGTTTTTTTCTCCTTGTTTTTAGAGGTACTGAAGGCCTTTATAAATATCCCCATCGGAAAATGAAATAACTTTTTTTGATTGATTTGGGTTTCCCGAAAGGTCGATGATGACGATTATTCACTTCTTAACAAAACTTCCGTCACCCTCTGTGGGGCTTTTGTTGAAACCTTTGCCTCAGTCCTACAAAACCTTGAGGTGGGGTTTTCCTTTCCTTACTACTGTACGTTTTGGGGCAAGGTTCTCTCAGCTCGCAGAGAGTACACTTTTATTTTGTATTTTTATCCCCCAAGCACTTCTAAACCAGCACGGTAAAAATTTTTGATCTTTCCTTTAAATCTCCAAGTGCCCTCGTCGCTGCTGTTTTTCATCTGGTGATCTATATATTGTTTTCTGTGGTTATACTCTATTTCTTGATTTTTTATTTATGATTTTTTCCCCCCCATCCCGCGTTTTAAAGCGAAGCAATAAAAATTAAGGTCATTATTTTACCCACTTTCATTACAAAATTTCTCATTTTTTTCCCTTTTTCCCTTCACTGATTTAATTTAATTGTCTTTTTTTGTTTTCGAACTTACAACGTTTTAGAAAGGAAAGTCAATAAAAATCTTTTTAAAACTTTTACTTTTATAACTTTCCTTATTTTTCTTGACGAAAAAAAGCTTCTTACGTAAGATTTGTTTCAAAAGCCATAGGGGAGTTATTTTTGATAATTTTTTAGGCATTTTTTGTTTTAAGTTTAGAAAAACATGCACCAAATTATTCTATCAATGTGAAGATCTTACAAAACCCGATAACCACAACCCGATTCCGGCAAATCTAAAAAACACGTAACGTAGCTTGATGTTTAACACATCATTATTTTCAGTAATGTATAAAAAGAAGGCAAAGAGTATTGATTAGCTTTAATATATATTATATTATATATATATTATATTATTTATATATATATATATTTTTAAAAAAAAATTTATAAATATTATTATTATTATTATTTTAATTTATTATTAATTTTTTTTATATTTAATCATCATAGCTACTATCTATGGCTACTATTACATTATCTACTATTATTATTATTATCTATCATTATCTACTAAATTTTTATCTACTATCTATCTATTACTTCCTATTTCTATTTCTTTTTTTCTATTTCTTCTTTCTCTTCTTCTAAACCCCATTCCATCTATCCCTTCTTCTCTTTTTTTAAAAATTTTTTTTTTTTCTCTCGCCCTCCCCCATTTTCTCCCCCTTTTCTTCCCCCCCTTTTTTTCTTCTCCCCCAAAAAAAAAAAATATAAAATTTATTATAAAAATTGTGAAAAGGCCCTCCCCCTTTTCACTCCCCATTTACCCTTTTTTCCCCCCACCTTTTTTCTTTCCCCCCAAAACACACTTCCCCGTGCCCTCCTTTCTAAACAGATTGTAAAATTAATTCCCCCACCATTCCTCACCCATACCCATCACCCCCACCCATTTATCCCCAAACCCATCACCCCCCACCCATTACCCCCATCCCCCCACAACCCATTCCTCACCAAATTTCCATCACCCCCCCCATTCCCCCAATCCCCAAACCCCCCCCCCTTTTACTCCCCATACCCCAAAAATACCCCCCCCCCTTTATACCCTTACCTCCCCTCACGGTTCCCAATTTTGCAACCCCCTTTTTTAAAATTCCGGGTGGCGCCCAAAAAAAAAAAAAAAAAAGACGGAAAACCCATTGGGGTTAAAATTTGGGAGCCCGGGCCCAAAAAATGGCAAATTTTTGGGCCCGGGGGGCGGGGCCTTCCCACCAACACCCCCAAAACCCAGGAAGCCACACTTCCTTTAAAATTATAAGAATAGCCCCAAACCCACCCCCAACTTTTCACTCCCAATTTTTCCTTTCCCCACCAAACACAACCCCCTTCCAAAACCCCCCCCTTTCTAAACATTTATTAAAAATTATTAAAAGCCCCCCCATTCCATCACCCCCCCCCATTCCTCAAACCAAACACCCCCCACCCCTTTATCACCCCCAAACACCCCCCCCCCACCAAAATTACCCATCACCCACCCATTCACCACCCATTACCCACACCCCCCTCTATTCCCCCACCCATAATCACCCCCCCCCATTACTCACCCCCTAACACCCCTTAATACCCACCCATCACTCACCCATAAATAAAAGTTTCCTCAATTAAAGGTAATAAAAAGCCTGGGGTCAGTTTAACCAAATTTTAAAAAGTGGTTAATTGAAAAAAAAATGGGGTTTTTCATGTTTAAAAAAAAAAAAAGTAAATTTTAAAAAGTTTTCTTTATTTAAATTTTTTGGCCAGGTTTAAAAAAATTTTCCTGTTTATTGGGGGGGGGTTTTCAAAAAACAAAAAATTTAAAAAAAAAGCCCCGGGAAATGTGGGGAATGGAGTCGACGCGTGAATAGCAATGTTTTTTATTCAATCGCCCCCCCACAAACTCCCCCCCCCAAAAACTCCCCGCCCCCGGCGTGTCGCCTCCACAATTTTAAACCCACATTTTTCGCAGCAAAAGCCGATTTCGGCATTTTTTTTTTGTTTTTCCAAGGCATGCTTATTTTATTTTGACAAGCGTTTTCCCGACGCAGCAGTTGTCTTTGAAAACAGTGGAACATCACCCCAAAATTTTCATGCCCAAAAATATACTGAAAAAATATATTAAGCTTTGTATGAGGCGAGTAATTTGCATTAAATTGCTATTATAGAAGTTCCCTCGTAATGAATGTCACCATATAATTTGTAGAAAACAGAAGAACTAATTTTTTGGTATTCAGATTTCGGTGATCAATGTTTATCGCGAAATTAATTTATGAAAAATATTAGTCGCGGAGCCAAAACACAGTTAGACCAACCTTTGAGTTAAAACGCCAGCGACCACTGGCATTTCTCGAGTTTCAGTTCTCTCTAATTAGAGAGAACTGCAACTCCGAAATGCCAGTGGTCGCTGGCAGTTTTAACTCACAATTTGGTGAAAAGTTGGTCAACTTGAAAGAAAAATATGGGCTTATTCCACTGCACTTAAAACACACAAGTATAATATTAGAAAGATTTTCTTCTATATGTATTGTATAGAAGCCTGATTCTGTAAAACATGTATATAACCAAATAACCAAGGAGGTTATAGTTGAGGAGGCGAGGTAAATGCTGACTCTATGATATTATACAGTCAATAACGTATGTTTAGAAGTTATCTATACCTAGGCAGTCATATGTTTCCTGTTATTATTGTGTATCAATCAGATAGAAAGCCTGGAAGTGCAATGAGTCGACGCGTGAAGTAGCAATGTTTTGATTCAATCTCCCCGCCACCAATCTCCCGCCCACCACTTCCCCGCCGCGGCGTGTCGCCTCCACAATTATAACTACATTGTCGCAGCAACAAGCCGATTTCGGCATTCTTTATTCTTCGTTTTTCCAAGGCATTGCTTATTGTATTTTGACAAGCGTTTGCCAGACGCAGCAGTACTGTCTTAGAAAACAGTGTGAACTCGCCCAAATTTTACATGCCACAATATACATGTTAAAAATATATTAGCTTTGCTACTCGAGGCGAGTAATTTGCATTAAATTGCTATTATAGAACGTTCAATCGTATGCATGTCATGCATACACTTACTAGAACAACAGAAGAAACGTTCTTTTTTAGTATTCAGATGCGGTGCATCAATATTCATCGCGAAATTGATTTATGAAAAAATTAGTCGCGGAGGGAGACCACAGTAAA
>JACEEZ010020749.1:74318-99318 GCA_016584305.1 Chionoecetes opilio
AATCATCAATTAAAATTGTAATATTATAAACATAAACATAAACTAAAATTTTCTATTATAATCATAATAATCATATATAATTTCGAGATATCTACTTCTTAGATTTATATTTTTGCAGGATTCAAATATTTGTGAAAAGGTTATATTTTTACATTAACTTACATTTCATGAAGTCTTGGAAAACATCCTATAACAAGACAAGATAACCTCCTCATTTAGGACGGCGGGAACAACGCAAGGCAATATATATATATATATATATATATATATATATATATATATATATATATTTTATATATATATATATATATATTATATATATATATATAATATATATATATATATATATATATATATATATTGAGGCACAGGCTCTGCCGGAAATATACTATTTTCATTAAAATAAATGTATCTATCCAAGCAACTGTGTTGTAACTTTAGACCTTTTATTTCACTAACAATAACGTAAACAAAGAACAAAATCAAGTACAAAAAAAGCTTAAAAAGTTTAGTTTATAAAAAAAGTATATAAAAAAGTGCTATTAAACTGCTCCATAAGTGATTTTGTCACGTGAATGTTCTACGTTGTTTCTACGTTATTTCGTGTCTATAGATCTACGTGAATTTCACATAGACATGCAACGTGCTGACAACGTGCTAACAACGTGGATGTGTTTGCTGGGTTGTCATAACTCTCTGTACAAACGGATATGGTCACAAGATGGGTAGGCTACATATAAATACAGACTAAAATAGATCAGTACAATTCGTTACTCATGCTCAAAAGGCATTCAATTGAGATATAGACTGTTATAGTTATGACACAAAAAAGTAATATATAGTCTTTTACAAATAGCATGTAAACCCCCCCCCCCCCCCTCCCCAGATATTATGGAAGAGAGGGATGTTGGGGTGACACATAGAGGCACTGGCAGAGGTGGAAAGTATTACTTATCTCCTGTAACGAAAAAACCAACTGCAAGCCACGCGACCTGTCCGACGATGCTCATCACGAAGATAGCGATGTTGGTGAAGGCGGCGGGGCTTAATGTGAGAAAGCAGAGCCCAGCGAGTACATAGGGAGCCGAGGAGAAAAGTCCCACGGTGTCGAAAGGCGGGCACACCACGGCCATCACGAACCCATTGAAAAGGTACTTGTGGGCCTTGGCAAGCATGGCACGGTACGTCTGTTCGGTCGACTCAGCTACCTTGGTCACGAACCCCAGTAAAGTTGCGGCGGCGACAGGGGCAAACCACAGCATTGGGTGAATTGTACCCACGCCACTGCACACCATCACACGCGACCCTGACGGATCCAAGAAAGAAGCTGCGTAAATGGAGGGAAAAATGAGTACTGAGATTAAGATAATGGGTAGAAAGAAGTCTTGTAAATAATACCGGGCTTTGATACTTAAATTGTTACTCTGACAAGATATTACTTAAGATACAAGTAGAAGTACTCAAAGTTAAATGTCCTCAAGTAAAAGTAGACAAATAGTAGCCTACCTCGCTCATAAAGTACTCAAGTAGTGAAACCAAAGACACTATAGCCTACAACGTAGAGTGTCTTTGGTGAAACTAAAAAGTACCTATTAGATTATTTATCGTCTCAGAGATTATATACAAATTATAAACTACAGCAGTTAATTATTTGGTAAAAATTAAAGACAAAGAATAAACATATTTATTGGCATATCTTTTGATTATGTTTGATCAGCAACTGGTTGTCAAAATTATGGCTATGGACCCTACCCATAACTACGTCACGGTTTGTTT
Organism: Chionoecetes opilio; assembly: GCA_016584305.1. Lineage (NCBI taxonomy): Eukaryota > Metazoa > Arthropoda > Malacostraca > Decapoda > Majidae > Chionoecetes > Chionoecetes opilio. Next base: position 76,095 of record JACEEZ010020749.1, read on the forward strand.
ACATCGGTGCATTGTGGGAATAAGGCGGGATCGCCGCGGGTGGACCTACGAAGGGAAAACAACGGCGATGGAAAAATTTCGAGTTATTTTGCGCGAAATTGATATTCCAGGTGCTATATGACTGTGCTATGTTCTCGCTGACAACACTATAGAGAAGACCTGAGGTAATGGCTGATGTGCAGAGGCTTCTAAACCAAGAAAACAGAGTCACAACAGAGCCTCGTCAAAAGGTAAGCAACTGGTAGGTACGTAATGTGTCCCTACCACTTGCTTACTTCTTAATGAGACTCTGCTGTGACTGTTTTCCTGGTTTAGAAGCCTCTGCACATCAACCATCACCTCAGGTCTTCTCTATGTTGTCAGCGAGCACGGAAATATAGCACCTGGAATATCAATTTCGCCCAAAACAACTCGAAATTTTGTCATCGTCGTAGTCTTCTCTTTGTAGGTTGTACATATTCATGGTTATGATAGTATTAAAATACCTTATTAATTGAGTTCCTTTTGTTGTCTTTCCTCATAATAAGTAGTGGTACATCATGGTTTAAGTGTTACTTGACGAGCCAATGAATACTCTCGAGTCTATACCATCACCAACCTTTGCTTTGATTTATCTTATTACTCCATCCATAAACAAGTTGCATAACCACCGTGACATTACCCATCCTTGCCTCATGGTACCTGGTACTCTCGTCTACCGATATTTTTATCCCTACAAAAATCGGGAAAACTCGCCGACGGTAATGGTTAGGTTAGATTTTGCTTTGATTTATCTTATTACTCCATCCATAAACAAGTTGCATAACCACGGTGACATTACCCATCCTTGCCTCATGGTACCTGGAACTGTCGTCTACCGATATTTTTATCACGACACAAATCGGGAAAACCCGCCGACGGTAATGGCTAGGTTAGATCTGCTTTGATTTATCTTATTACTCCATCCATAAACAAGTTGCATAACCACGGTGACATTACCCATCCTTGCCTCATGGTACCTGGTACTCTCGTCTACCGAAATGCTCGTCCCTACACAAATCGGGAAAACTCGCCGACGGTAATGGTTAGGTTAGGTTACCGTTAGGTTAGGTAAAGGTCAGTTAGGTTAGGTATTCATAATCACAGGTAAAAGCTTATTAGTTATACATACATACTCCACTCTTTAACCCTTCAATACATCCCACATTCCCTCCCAGTCTACTCTGTCATATGATTTGGTATTAGTCCAGATGAACACCGAACTCACTTTGGTGGACGAAACTATTTTTTTCTGGTGTGTTTTTATGTGTTTTGAATGAATCTGCTAACCGTTTCTGTCGCAATTTTTTAATTAATAAAATTATATTAATTATGTTAATTTCAAATTATAATTTTAAATTCAACCTAACCCATACCTAACCTAACCTTTACCTACTAAAAAAAAAAAAAACTATCCGTTACCTAAAAAAAAAAAATATAATACAATTGCGACAGAAATGGTTAGCAGATTCATTCAAAACACATACAAACACACCAGAAAAAAATAGTTTCGTCCACCAAAGTGAGTTCGGTGTTCATCTGGACTAATACCAAATCATATGACAGAGTAGACTGGGAGGGAATGTGGGATGTATTGAAGGGTTAAAGAGTGGAGTATGTATGTATAACTAATAAGCTTTTACCTGTGATTATGAATACCTAACCTAACTGACCTTTACCTAACCTAACGGTAACCTAACCTAACCTTTACCGTCGGCGAGTTTTCCCGATTTATGTACCGAAGCTGAAGGAGAAGACTCTGAGAGAAGGAGTGAGAGGGGGAGTAAATAAATAAATAAATATCTTATTTCCATGAAACATGGTTTTACTATCAAACTTACATCATAGATGTTCTATGCAATATATACTAAAAATGAAACTTCTTCTGAAAGTCACGCAAATAAAAAAAAATACATAAAAAGAAAGTCAAACGAAACATTAAAAGGAAATGAATTATAACAGTAAACATTAAGAACTAAAAGTCACTTCAAATATCTGTAAAATACAACTAATAACATATGCAACTGCTATTTGATATGGGGAAACAAATTATAGTTCACCTATGGTCAATTAAAAGTAAATTTGTAAGTCAAGACTTAAAAGTGTAGACTTCCATAATTAATGATGCATGAAGCAAATTGTTCCATAGTTAAGGCCTTTGTACAGTGATGGGTCTGGCACCAGTCTGTTCTGGCTCTTGGCACATAAAGGTCTTTTAGCTGCCTTGTTGTACTGGCTGTATTTTCCCTGACAATGGAAAACTAGATACCACTCCGGATACAACCCATTGACAGCCTTATAAGCAGCGAAACATTTTTCATAAATATATCGGTCTTTAATTGTTAACCACTTTAACTCTTTTATGATAGGAGTAACGTGATCCTTCTTTCTAGCTCCTCCAATAGCTAGTTTAGCTGCAATATTTTGCAGTTTTAAAACGCTAAAAAGTAAAGTTGAGAAAGTATTTGTTGAGTCCCATATACCCATACAGTAATTCATTAAGCTGAGAGAGAGAGAGAGAGAGATTAATTTAATGCCAAAAATTAGCCAAGAATGAAAAACAGCCCCCCTATCTTCCAAGCAAAATATAAATCAGCCCAACCACCAAAGCGGAAAATCCCGGGCACTGGCGGGCAGATGATGGCCAGTTAATGAAATCCCTCATTATACCTGACCCTTGCCATCAGGTGCAGCAGTTAATAAAAAAATAAGTCACTAATGTGGAACTCGACCCACCAGCCCCATATGAGGGCCGTAGGGGGCCCGCCCCCTTTTCCCTTTTCCCAAATTTTAATAGCCCTTTGGTTTTTATGGAGTAAAAAAAAAAATTAAGGGGAAAGGGGATATGTTTTGGGAAACCCTTTTCAAAATATGGGTCAGCCCATTTTATCGTAATTTTATTAATGGCTTTCTTTCGGGGTTTACACTTTCGTCAGTGGGGGTTGTTTTTTTTCCCGTTATCAGCTTTGAGCCCCAAAGCGGCGGGCCCCCGAACACCCCGCCCCAAGGGTTTGGCGAGGCAGGGGAAAACGGGGGAGAGAAGCCCCCAAAGGGAAGCCGTAAGAACCCGGCTTCTTGGGCCCTTCTCTCCCCAAAAAATTCGCCTTTAGGGCTTTTAGGGCCCTTGACCAGCTGGGCCAAAACCGTTAAGGGGAAGGGCCGGGTTCTTAAAAGTGCCCCGCCCAAAAAGGAAAAAAGCAAGCTGCCCAAAAAGCCCGGGTTTTTTACGGTTTACCAAAATTCGCCTTTTTGGGGGTGTTTCCTAGCCGTAGGAATGTTTACCCCGGGAATCCCGGGATACCAAAAAACGGTTTTTTTAAACCCCCGGGATTTCGGTATTACCGGATTTTTATTTTCCCGGGATACCGGTATCGGGTTTTTAGGGATTTCCTCGGTATACCGGTTTTCGGTATATTATTGGGGGTATTGGATTTCGGTTTTTTATGCTTTTTTCCCCTTTTTTTTTTTTTCTTTGAAACAGACTCCAGGGGGGCCCTTTTCCCCCAACACTTTCTAAGGGCCTCTTAGGGGGCTTTAAACCATCTTAGCGCTTTGTTAAAACCCTTTTCGTAAGCAAATTTCGCTCCCCCCTAGGACAGCGCAGCGAAATGTAGGCTTTTTGGCCCGGGTTTGGGGGCGTTCCCTTTGCCCCCCAATTTTCTCCGTCACCCAAAAAACACAAAAAAAGGGTTTTAAATTTTTGGTTTATATTATATATTTTAGACTATTATAGTATAAATTTGGCCTTTTTATAATACACCCCTTTTTAAAAATATTTTTATATATATATATATATATATATATATATATTATATATATAGTATATAATATTATTTTATTATTTTTAAAATAATTTTAATTATATAAAACTTAATTTACATTTATTTTCGGTTAATAAAAGGCTCATAATTTTTTTTTATTATTTTTATTATTTCATCATCCAAAATTTTTATTAGGGATTTTATTTTTAATATAAATTTCAAAATATGGGGTGGTTTTTTGATGTGGGGTGTGTATAGTGGGGTGTGGGGTTTTTTTTTTGTGGGGGGTGTGTGTTTTGTGACCTTTTGTTTTTCTTTTGGGGGGTTTTGTGGTTGTGTTGTGGTGTGTGGTGTGTGTGTGTGTGTGTTTGTGTGTGTTGTGTTGTCGGGGAGTTCAACCTCAGATATGACTGGGCCCCTCGTATCTTTTTTTTTAAGGGTTTCCCTTTACAAATTCCCTAACCCAAACCCCGATAAAACGCCCCCCAAAATTTTATTATTGACGCTATCGTGAAATTTGACCACGATAAACGCAGCCCACGATAGCCTCACAACAATGTCACGCTGCCTGTACGTATGTGTCATGACGGTCGTAGAGTATGGAGTCATGACAGCTGTAAGACTACGTCATGAATGGAAAATCAACGGTCATTTTGTCGTCACGATAGAGCTACGATAACCACGACAGTGCCATGACGGTGCCATGAAACGTATCACGATAGCGTCAAGAGCTAGCAACATGCCTCACACGTGGGTGGGTGTTGCCATGGTGATGGAGAAGGAAGGGGGGCTAGAGATGAAGGTGGAGAAACAGGGGTGGGGGTTGGTATGGAGAAGGGGGGGAAACGGGGGAGGGGGGTTGTAATAAAGAAGGGGGTGTTGGTGTGGGTGGGGAAATGGGGGAGAGGGGAGTTGGGGATGTATAAGCGTGTTGTTGTTGGCGATGTGGTGGTTAAAAGGGGTGTGGGGGTGTCACCCAGTGGTGAGGAGGTAGGGGGGGGGTGTCACCATGTGGTGAGGGAGTCGAGGGGGGGTGTCACCGCGTGGTGAGGGAGTAGGGGGGTAGGGAGTCGAGGGGGGTGTCACCGCGTGGTGAGGGAGTAGGGGAAGGGAGTCAGAGGAGGGTGGAGGTGAATGAGAAAGGGGGGAGAAGGCGGAAGGGGTGCAAAAAAGGGGGGAAGGTGGGTTGAAGGCGCGCGTAACTTTTTTTTATCGTCACGATAACATACGACGATCACGATAGTGTCACGAAGCTGCTACATAGATACGATAGCGTCACGATAGACTTACGATAGCGCTGCGTTGGGTACAAAAAGCGGGGAGCTTCCCGATTTTTTAGTGCACGCACTAACTTTTCGTGGCCTCGGCAGAGCGCGTCACGGCGTCACGATCGGTCACGATGGACCCTAACAGGACCATGAAGGTCTCTGCGCACGTTGTATCGGTTCTCGCTTGTTCCAAGTATGGAAATAGTGATGAAGGGGGCTTACCATCTAGGTTTGGAGGTTAAATCGCGTTTCACGTGTCTCCGCTGCACTTGAAAATCAACCATATAATAATTACAAATAATGATGTATGATTCATAATAAACAACAACCATTACAGGAAGTTTTAATAACAATAAGTATACCATTAATGATAATGTCAATGGTATATGTCATAATTAAGTTATAAATCAGTCAGGAGACCACTCAGGTGTAATTAATTGTAGAATACGTGGATCGACGAGAAATTGATGACAACAATTTATTAAGCAGTCGCATGGACCATAATAATGATACTAATAATATCAGCCAATAATAATTCTGATAAGCTATGATAAGTGGAATAAATACTGATACTATTATTTAATGTCAGAATGATAATTCACTAGTAAAATGTATTAATATAAAAACATCAAACTACACCACTGGACACACACTGTACGACACACGTCAACACACCACACGGCAGCATTCTGTAGTGTAACCACACAGCTACACGGCTGGAAATCATCCACCCCGATACAGCATTCTTGTAGTACGATGATACCAGATACCATGTAATTGCCAATATTTAGCTAGCAAGGTACAATAAATGTAATTGTGAAAGGGCTTTAAACATCTATTTAAGAAAATGCGTTTCCGTCTTCGTCTGCCTTTGAAATAATAACTATAATAAAACAAATATGATGATAATGATTATAATAATACACAATAGTAATAGATAAATAATATAAATTATATAGCATGGTATTAATGATAATAAGAAGTTATAATAATAATAATAAAGCTCAGATAAAATAATCATAACATAATAGTGATACTAACAATAATATGATAACAATAATGATAATAATAATCAAAATTATAATAATAATGATAATAATAATAATAATAATAATAATAAAAATATTGATAACGATCATAATGATAATAATAAAGATACTGATACTACCATCATACTACCTAGATGCACACACAGTACACACACACACATACACACACACACACACACACCACATGCAAGCACAGTACACACACATACACACACACACACACACACGCACACACACACATGCACACACACACACACACACACCCAGACGCCCACCCACCCACTACTATCTATGGTAGTGTGATGATAACAATGATAGCAATTGAATAATGAAATATTAGCATTAGCAAGGAACTATAAGAAATTGTAATAATTATCATTAGATAATTTCCAAAATGAAAAAAACAAAAACAATAATGCAATATTATCTATCTATCTTTCTTCTATTATATTAATAAAAGCGAAAGTGTGTCTGTCTGTGTGTGGTGTGTGTGGTATAGTTCGCCCCCGTGGCGCAAACACCTTATATGGCTACATTTTTGGAAATTAAGGTTGACCAGGGAAGGTCTAGCCCACTTATGAGATGATCCGATCTCTTTTTTTTTTTTTTTTTTTTTTTTTTTAGCAGCCTATTAGCGAGATGTGAAAACAAAAGTAGGTTGCGAGAATTGAGGAAGCCTTGATGTAGGGGTGATGGGTAATGGGTGAGTGAATGGGTGGGTGTATGGGTAATTGGGTTGTCGGGGGGATGTAAGTGAGTGAATGGGTGGGGTGGGGTGATGGGTGGGCGGTGATGGCGTGATGGCGGTGAGGGAATAGGTGGGGGCGTGCATCGGGTAATCTATAATATATAAGCAAAAGTGTGTTCTCTGTCCTGTTGTCTGTCGTGTGTGTGTTGTGTGTGTGATTGTGTGTGTGTGTGTGTGGTGTGTGTGTGGTTAGGTTCCGCCCCCCGTGGCGCAATCAATCATATGGCACATTTTTGGACACGGGTTGACCAGGGAAAGGTTTTAAGCCCCAATTATGGAGTATGATCGATCATTTTTTTTTTTTTTTTTTTTTTTTTAAGGGCAGCCTATTAGCGATAATGTGAAAAAAAAAAAGTGGGTTGTTTGCCGAGAATTGAGGAAACCTTGATGTAGGGTGATGGGTAATGGCGGAGTGAATGAGGTGGGGTGGCTGGGGTGATGGGTAATGGGTATGTGGGGTGCTGGAGTTCGTGGAATGGGTGGGGGGGTGATGGGTGGGGGGGTGGCGTGATGGGTGATGGGTGAGGGAATAGGTGGGGGTGGTGAGGGTAATCTTTCTTATCTTATAAGAATATAAGCGAAGTGTGTACTGTCTGTGTGTGGTGTGTGTTGTGTGTGTGCTGTGTGTGTGGTATATGTTCGCCCCCCGTGGCGCAAACACCTCATACTATGGAACATTGTGGAATCAGGTTGACAGGGGGAAGGTCACAAGCCCACTTATGAGATGATCCGATCATTTTTTTTTTTTTTTTTTTTTAGCAGCCTATTAGCGAGAATTGTGGAAAACAAAAGTGGGTGCGAGAATTGAGGAAGCTGATGTAGGGGTGATGGGTTAATGGTGTGAATGTGAATCGGTGGGGTGATGGGTAATGGGGTGTGGGGGTGATGGGTGAGTGATATGGGTGGGGGAGGTTGATGGGTTGGGGGTGAGGGGTGATGGTGAGGGAATAGGGGGGTCGGGGTGATGAGGTTAATCTATAATAATATAAGCGATAAGTGTGTTGTCTGTTATGTCTGTGTGTGTGTTGGGTGTGTGTGTGTGTGGTCTGTGTTTACTGTGTGTGTGTATGGTATAGTTCCGCCCCCCGTGCGCAATCAAACTCAATATGGCCCACATTTTGGAACCGGGTTGAACAGGGAAGGTTTTAAGCCCCAGTATGAGATGATCCGATTTTTTTTTTTTTTTTTTTTTTTTCTAGCAGCCTATTTAGCGATAATTGATGAAAAAAAAAGTGGGTTGCGAGAATTGAGAGGAAACGTGATGGTAGGGTAGGTAATGGGTAATGGGTGAGTGAATGGGTGGGGGTGATGGGTAATGGGATGTGGGGTGATGGGGAGTGAATGGGTGCGGGGTGTATGGGTGATGGGTGAGGGAATAAGGTGGGGGGTGATGGGATGGTAAATATAAGCGAAGTCTGTCTCTGTAGTGGGTGCTGTATGTGTGTGTGTCTGTATAGGCTTCCGCCCCCCCGTGGCGCAATCACCTCATTATGGCACATTTTGGAATTCGGGTTGGACCAGTGGAAGGTTTTAAGCCAATTATGAGGAGATCGAGCACATTTTTTTTCCTTTTTTTTAGCAGCCTATTCAGGTGTAATTGTGAAAAAAAACGTGGGTTGCGAGAATTGAGGAAACCTTGATGTAGGGGGTGTTGGGTAATGGGTGCAGTGCAATTGGGGGGGTGTATGGGTAGGCCTATATGGAGTGTGGGGTGATGGTGACGTGAATGGGTGGGGGGTGATCTGATGGGTTGGGGATGATGGGTGATGGGTGAGGGAATAGGTGGGTGAGGGTAATGGGTTTGTGATGTGAAATGGGTGGGGGTGATGGGTAATGGGTGAGGTGAATGGGTGGGGGGGATGGTGTAATGGAGTGAGTGAAATGGGTGGGGGGTGATGGGTAATGGGTGAGTGAATGGGTGGGTGGGAATACATACATTTCTCATCCATGATTTCAGGAAAGGTCAGAAGGGCTATCTAGAGAGTCATGTTGGTGGGTCGAGGGCCCACCAAAACACAGGTGGTGGGCAAAGCCCACCAAACACAGGTGGGGGCCGAAGCGCCCACAATAAAGCCCTCCGCAGGAGCTAGCAAAAAAAAGTCGCCCGGAGGGCGGCTCTTGCGGCTAGTAATAATATAACGCCCCCCCCCCCCTGAAAGTGTGTCTGTCTGGTGTGTGTGTGTGTGTGTGTGGTTAGGTTTTTTCCGCCCCCCCGTGGCGCAAACACCTTGCATAGGCACATTTTGTTTGGAATCAGGTTGACCAGGGGAAGGTCATAAGCCCACTTATGAGATGAGCCGATCACTTTTTTTTTTTTGTTTTTTTTTAGCAGCCTATTAGCGAGGACATTGTGAAAACAAAAGTGGGTTTCGAGAATTGAGGAAGCCTTGATGTAGGGCTGTATGGTAATGGAGTGAGTGAATGGCAGGTGGGGGGTGGATGGGTAATGGGTTGTGGGGTGATGGAGTGAAGTGAAGCGGGTGGGGGGTGATGGGTTGGGGTGGTGTGATGGGGATGGCGTGAGGGTGATGGGTAGGTAAAATATAAGCGACAAGTGTGTCTGTCTGGTGTGTGTTGTGTGTGTGTGTGTGTGTGGTTATAGGTTCCGCCCCGTGGCGCAAACACCTCATATGGCAAATTTTTGGAATCAGGTTGACCAGGGGAAGGTCACAAGCCCCCCACTTATGAGATGAATCCGATCACCTTTTTTTTTTTTTTTTTTTTAGCCAGCCTATTAGCGAGAATTGTGAAAACAAAAGTGGGTTGCGAGAATTGAGGAAGCCTGCATGTAGGGTGATGGTAAGGTAGTGAGTGTGATGGGCTGGGCGGATGGTAATGGGTGTGGTGGTGATGGGTGACGTGAATGGGGTGGGTGGCTGCTGGGTTGGGGAGGGTGATGGGGTGATGGGTGAGGGGAATAGGGGGGGGGTGAGGGTTAATCTATAAATAATATAAGCGGAAAGTGTTCTGTCTGTCTGTCTGTGTTTTGTGTGAGGTTGTGGTGTGTGTTTCTGTGTGGTGTGGTTCTGGTATAGGTTCAGCCACCCCGGGCGCAATCTAACTCATATGCACATTTTTGGAAACCGGGTGACAAGGGGAAGGGTTTCCGCCACAGTTATGAGATGATCCATTTTTTTTTTTTTTTTTTTTGTTTTAGCAGCCCTATTAGCCCGATAATTGTGAAAAAAAAGTGGGTTGCGAGAATGAGGAAACTTGATGTAGGGGATGGGAATGGGTGATTCTGAGTGAATGGGTGGGGGAGTTAAGGGTTGTGGGGTGTATGGGTGAGTGAATGGGGTGGGGGTGATGGGTGATGGGTTGATGGAATAGGTGGGGGGTGATGGGTAATGGTAAATATAAGCGGAACAAAGTCTGTCTGTTTAGTGTGTGGTCTGTGTGTGTGTCTGTATAGGTTCCGCCCCCGTAGGCGCAATCACTCATATGGCACATTTTTGGAAATCGGCGTGACCAGGGAAGGTTTTAAGCCCAATTATGACGATGATCGATCACATTTTTTTTCTTTTTTTTAGCAGCCTATAGCACGGATAATTGTTGAAAAAAAAGTGGGTTGCGAGAATTGAGGAAAACTTGATGTAGGGTGATGGTAATGGGTGAGTGAATGGGTGGGGTCGATGGGTAGCCTAATGGGTATGGGGTGATGGGTGAGTGAATGGGTGGGGGGGTGCATGGGGTTGGGGTGATGGGTGATGGGGAGGGAATAAGGTGGGGGTTGCATGTGTAATGGGTGAGTGAAGGGGTGGGGGCGTGATGGGTATATGGGGTGACACGTGAAATGGGTGGGGGGTGATGGGAATGGGTGAGTGAATGGGTGGGGGGAATACATAAATTTTATACATCCATGATTTCAGGAAAAGTTAAGAAGGGGCACTAGAGAGTCCATGTTTGGGGGCGAAGGCCCAACAAACACAGGTGGTGGGCGAAGGCCCAACCAATAGCCCTCCGCGGAGCTAGCCCAAAAAGTTCCCGCCCGCGAGGGCCGGCTTTGCGGCTAGTAATTAATATAAGCGGAAAAGTGTCGTCTGTCTGTGTGTGTGTGTGTGTGTGGTATAGGTTCCGCCACCGTGGCGCAAACACCTATATGTCTTCTTTTTTTTTCTTTTTTTTCCGCACATTTTGGAATCAAGGTTGACCAGGGGAAGGTCATAAGCCTACTTATGAGATGATCCGATTCACTTTTTTTTTCTTCTTTTTTTTAGCAGACTATTAGCGAGAATTGTGAAAACAAAGTGGGATTGCGAGAATTGAGGAAGCTTGATGTAGGGTCGCATGGGTAATGGGTGATGTGAATGGGTGGGGGGTGATGGGTAATGGGTGTGGGGTGATGGTGAGTGGAAATGGTGGTGGGTGATGGGTTGGGGGTGATGGTGGGTGGATGGGTGAGGGGGATGGGTAATGGTAAATATAAGCGAAAGTGTGTTGTCTGTCTGTCTGTCTGTGTGTGTGTGTGTGTGTTGTGTGTTTCTGGTATAGGTTCCGCCCCCGTGCGCAATCACTGCATAGACACATTTTTGGAACGGGTTGACCAGGGAAGGTTTTAAGCCGAATTATGAGATAATCGATCACTTTTTTCTTCTTTTTATAGCCAGCCTATTAGCGATAATTGTGAAAAAAAAGTTGGTGTTGCCAGAATTGAGGAAACCTTGATGTAGGGTGATGGGTAATGGTGGGCGGTGAATGGGTGGGGTGAAATGGGTAATGCCGTGTGTGGGTTATGGGTGAGTGGAATGGGGGGGGGTGAATGGGGTTGGGGGATGATGGGTGATGGGTGACGGAATAGGTGGGTGATGGTAATGGGTGAGTGAATGGGTGGGGGGTGAGGGTAATGGAGTGAGTGAATATGGGTTGGGGGGTGATGGGTATATGGGTGAGTGAATGGGTGGGGGGTTGCGTGATGGGTATATGGGTGAGTGAATGGGTGGGGGGAAATACATCTCCCATTCTACATCCATGATTTCAGGAAAGTTTAGAAAGGGCTACTAGGAGGAGTACATGTTTGGGTGGGCCGAAGGCCCACCACAACACAGGTGGGTGGGCCGAAGGCCAGACCAATAGCCCTCCGCAGGGAGCTAGCCAAAAAGTCCCGCCCGGAGGGCGGCTTTGCGGTAGTAATAAGATAAGCGAAAAAGTGTGTTCTGTCTGTGTTGTGTGGTGTGTTGTGGTATAGGTTCCGGCCCCCGTGGCGCAAAACACCTCATATGACACATTTTGAATCAGGTTGACCAGGGGAAGGTCATAAGCCACTTATGAGAGATCCGATCACTTTTGATTTTTCTTTTTTTTTAGCAGCCTATTCCTAGCGAGAATTGGAAAAACAAAAGTGGGGTTGCGAGACTTTGAGGAACGCTTGATGTCGGGTGATGGGTAATGGGGAGTGAATGGGTGGGGGGTGATGGGTAATGGGTGTGGGGTGTGGGGGGATGGGTGAGTGAATGGGTGGGGGGTGACGGGTTGGGGGTGATGGGTGATCGGGTGAGCGGTGAGGGTAATGGTAATATAAGCGAAAAGTGTGATCGGTCTGCTGTGTGTGTGTTGCGTGTGTCTGGTATAGGTTCCTCCCCCGTGGCGCAATACCTCATATGACACATTTGTGGAACCGGGGTGAACATGGGAAGGTTTTTTTAAGCCGAATTATGAGATACCGATCATTTTTTTCTTCTTTTTTTAGCAGCCTATTAGCGATAATTGTGAAAAAAAAAGTGGGTTGACAGAATGAGGAAACCTGATGTAGGGTGATGGTAATCGGTGAGTGAATGGTGATGGTGATGGGTAATGGGTGGGGGTGATGGGTGACGTGAATGGGTGGGCGGGTGATGGGTGGGGGTGATGGTTGATGGGTGAGGGAATAGGTGGGCGGTGATGGGTAATGGTAAATATAAGCGAAAGTTGTCTGTCTGTCTGTCTGTCTGTCTGTGTGTGTGTGTGTGTGTGTGTGTGTCTGTATAAGGTTCCGCCCCCGTGGGTCAATCACCTCATATGGACATTTTTGGAACGGTGACAGGGGAAGGTTTTAAGCCCCAATTATGAAGAGACCGATCACTTTTCTTTTATTTTTTTTTAGCAGCTATTAGCGATAATGGTGAAAAAAAGTGGGTTGCGAGATTGATAGGAAACCGTGATGTAGGGTGATGGGTAAGGGGTGACAGTGAATGGGGTGGGGTGATGGGTCAATGGGGTGTGGGTGATGGGTGATGTGAAGGGTGGGGGGTGATGGGTTGGGGTGATGGGTGATGGGTGAGGGCATAGGTGGGGGGTGATGTAAGGTGAGTGAATGGGGTGTGTGGTGTATGGGTAAGGTGAGTGAATGGGTGGGGAGGTATGGTAAATGGGTGGTGAAGGGTGCGGGGGTTGTATGCGGTAATGGGTGTGAGTGAATGGGGGGGGGGAAAATACATAACATTTTCTACATCCATGATTTCAGGAAAGTTAGAAGGGGCTATCTGGAGAGTCCGTTGTGTGGTGGGCGAGGCCCACCACCAATACGCCCTCCGCAGGAGCTATGCCAAAAAGTCCGCCCGGGGGCGGATTTGCGGCTAGTATCTATCTATATATATATATAATATATATTATATATATATATATATATATAATAAGCGAAGCTTATAATATAAGCGAAAGTGTGTGTGTGTGTTTGCGTTCTGGTGGGTGTGTGTAATTTGTGTGTGTGTGTGTGTGTGTGTGTGTGATTGTGTGTATAGTTCCGCCCCCGTGGAGGAAGCCCATATAATACCACATTTTGGAACCAGTGACCAGGGGAAGGTTTTAAGCTCACTTATGAGATGCTCGATAACTTTTTCTCTTTTTTTAGCAGCCTATTAGCGAGAATTGGGGTGAAAAAAAGTGGGTTGCGAGGAATTGAGGAAACATTGATGTAGGGGTGATGGGTAATGGGTGAGTGAATGGGTGGGGTGAGGGTAAGTGGGTGTGGGGTGATGCGTGAATTTGAATGGGTGGGGGATGATGGGTCGATGGGTGAGGAATAGGATGGGGGGTGATGGGTAATGGGTGAGTGAATGGTGTGTTGTGGGTGATGGGTAATGGTGGAGTGAATGGTGTGGGCGGGTGATGGTAATGGGCTGAGTGAATGGGTGGGGGGGGGTGATGGGGAATGGGTGAGTGAACGGGTGGGGGTGATGTGGATGGGTTGCGTTAATACATACATTTATCCATCCATGATTTCAGGAAAAGTTAGAGGGGCTATCTAGAGAGTCCATGGTTTGGTGGGACGCAAGGGCCCGCCAAACACAGGGTGGTGGGCCGAAGGCCCACCCAATAGCCCTCGCAGGAGCTAGCCAAAAAACGTCCGCCAGGAGGGCGGCTTTGCGGTAGTAAAATATAGCGAAGTGTGTCTGTCTGTGTGTGTATGGTGTGTGTGTGTATAGGTCCGCCCCCGTGGCGCAAACAACTCATATGCCACATTTTTGGAATCAGGGTTGACCGGGAAGGTTATAAAGCCCACGTATGAGATTATCCGATCACTTTTTTTTTTTTTTTTTTAGCGCCTATTCGCGAGAAATTGTGAAAAAAAAGCGGGTGCGAGAAATTGAGGAAAGCCTTGATGTAGGGTGATGGAGTAAATGGTGAGTGAAGGGTGTTGGGGGTGATGGTAATGGGTGTCGGGTGATGGGGACGTGAATGGGTGGGGGGTGATGGTTGGGGGTGATGGGTGCATGGGTGAGGGGTGATGGGTAATGGTAAATATAAGCGGAAGGTGTCTGTCTGTCTGTCTTGTCTGTCTGTGGGTGTGTGCATGTGTGTGTGGTGTCTGTATAGGTTCCGCCCCCGTGGCGGCAATCACCTTCATATGACACACTTTTGGAACCGGAGGTTGACCAGGGAAGGTTTTAGCGAATTAGAGATGATCGATCATATTTTTTCTTCTTTTTTTTAGCAGCCTAATTAGCGATAATTTGTGAAAAAAAAGTGGTTTGCCAGAATTTGAGAAACCTTGATGTAGGGTGAATGGGTAATGGGTGAGTGAATGGGCTGGGGTGAGGGTAATGGGTGTGGGGTGATGGGTGACAGTGAATTGTGTGGGGGGTTGATGGGTTGGGGAGATGGGGATGGGGTGAGGGAATAGGTGGGTTGATGGGTAATGGCGTGAGTGAAGGGGTGGGGGGTGATGGGTAAGTGAGTGAGTGAATGGGTGGGGGGTGATGGGTAATGGGTGAGTGAATGGGTGGGGGGAAATACAACATTTCTACATCATGATTTCAGGAAAGTTAGAAGGGGCTATCTAGAGGAGTCCATGTTGGGGGGGCGAAGCCACCAAACAGGTGGTGGGCGAAGGCCCACCAATAGCCCTCCGCAGGAGCTAGCCAAAAAAGTCCGCCCGGAGGGCGGCTTTGCGGCTAGTAATAATATAAGCGAAAGTGTGTCTTGTCTGTGTGGTGTGTGTGTGTGTGGTAGAGGTTCCGCCCCGTGGCCCCCCCCCCCCCCCCGCAAAACCACCTCATATGCACAATTTTTGGAATCAGGTTGACCAGGGAAAGGTCATAAGGCCCACTATGAGATGATCCGATCACTTTTTTTTTCTTTTTTTTTAGCCAGCCTATTAGCGCGAATTGTGAAAAACCAAAAGTGGGTTGCGCAGAATGAGGAAGCCTTGAGGTAGGGTGATGGGGTAATGGTGAGTGAATGGGTGGGGGTGATGGGTACCCGTGGTGTGGGGGTGATGGGTGAGTGAATCGGTGGGGGGGATGGGTGATGGGTGAGGGGTGATGGGTATCGGTAAATTAATTAAGCGAAAGTGTGTCTGTCTGTCTGTCTGTCTGTCTGTGGTGTGTGTGTAGTGTGTGTGGTGTGTCTGGCATAGGTTCCGGCCCCCGTGGCGCAATCACCTCCCTATGACACATTTTTGCGAACCGGGTTGACAAGGGGAAGGTTTTAAGCCGAATTATGAGATGATCCGATCACTTTTCTCTTCTTTTTTTTAGCAGCCTATTAGCGATAATTGTGAAAAAAAAAGTGGGTTGCCCAGAATGAGTGGAAACCGTTGATGTAGGGTGATGGGTAATGGGTGAAGTGGAATGGGTGGAGTGATGGGTAAGGGTGTGGGGGATGGGTGAGTGAATGGGTGGGGGGTGATGGGTTGGGGTTGATGGGTGATGCGAGTGAGGAATAGGTGGGGGGTGATGGGTAATGGGTGAGTGTAATGAGTGTGTGGTTGATGGTAAAAACATGGGTGCTGTGAATGGGGGGAGGTGATGGGGTAAGGGGTGGAGTGAATGGGTGGGGGGGTGATGGGTAATGGGGGAGTGAATGGTGGGAGGGAATACATACATTACTTACATCCTGATTTCAGGAAAGTTAGAAGGGGCTATCTGGAGAGTCCGTGTTTGGTGGGCGACGCCACCACCAAATAGCCCTCCGCAGGAGCTAGCCAAAAAGTCCGCCCGGCAGGGCGGGCTTTAGCGGCTAGTATATATATATTATATCATATATATATATATCTATATATATATATATAATATACATATATAGCGAAAGCTTATAATATAAGCGAAAGTGTGTGTGTGTTTGGTGTCTGTGTTGTGGGGGTGTGTGTGTGTGTGGTTGTGTGGTTATAGGTTCCGCCCCACGTGGCGGAATCCCATCAGATACAACATTTTGAACCAGGTTGAACAGGGGAAGGTTTTAAGTCAATTTATGATATGCTCCGATCACTTTTTCTTCTTTTTTTAGCAGACTAATTAGCGAGAATTGATGAAAAAAAAGTGGGTTTGCGAGAATTGAGGAAACCTTGATGTAGGTGATGGGTATATGTGTGATGTGAATGGGTGGGGTGATTGGGTAATGGGTGTGGGGGATGGGTGAGTGAATGGGTGGGGATGAGGGTGATGGGTGAGGGATAGATGGGGGGTGATTGCGGCTAGTATATTATATAAGGTGTATTAAACCGTTTCAGTCGCCACTATTCCCGCATTTCAAGCCCTACTACCCCTTTCGCGTCAACACCCGATATCTTCTCCCCTCCCTCCCCCCCATCTACCCTCACCCATCACGGAGCAAGCGTGTGTGGTGGGTGAGGGAAGGAACAAGGAGGGAAGGGGAGATAGATTGAGTTAAGTGTCATGTATGTTGGTGTGAGAAAACTTAAATACCAAGAAGGAAATACTGAATGGATCAAACTGTGTGGTGTTAACAGCAGATTTAAATCGAGAGAGAGACGCAGATCGAGTAAGGGGCGATCTGATAGAAATTTTTAAGTGGCGAAAAGGGATTATAAAGGAGAGGTAGGAAAAGTTCTTACGGGTTAAACCAGGTTAGACAAGAAGTAATGGATTCAGCTGGAAAGGCGTAGATTTAGAAAGGAAGATAGGGAAAAATTGGTTCACAAATAGGGGGGTAAAGGAGTGAATGGGACTGAGTAGACAGGTAGTTAGTGCAGAGGCCATTGGAGAGCTCTACCCCCCTGTCTCCCCCTTCCCCGCGGCTCACACCAGCCCGTCGCCAACCCACCCACCTTTGCTCAACTCGATCCCCTCCTCCCCATTCCTCCAATATTCTTGCTGTGGTAAATGCTATAGATATGAATATGATAAGACATTAGACGAGAATTTGTTCTTGGTCATTTTGTCAAAGGCAAATAAAAATGTGTTAATATTATCATCTCACCTGGGCTATTTAATCTAATCACAATCTCTAGAAATGTCGAAAAAAATCTATTTCATTAGGATTCCTTAGATTTTGCGTTCCTTAGAAGTTTCTTCTCAGGCCTAAAATTTCCTAAAATAAGGAAATTTCTTGAAAGTGAAAACTGGTTCACTGTAACATCAGGGATTTCAGATGTTGGGCGGGTTATTGGCCAATTAACTGAAGAAAAAAGATATAAATAGAATAAAAAAAAGTATTACATTTTGATATTTCATTGGTAATACTAGCCGCAAGCGCCCTCCGGGCGGACTTGGCCTAGCTCCTGGCGGAGGGCTATTGGTGGGCCTTCGGCCCACCAAACCACAGACGCTCCAGATAGGCCCCGTCTAACTTTCCTGAAATCATGATTGTATGTATGAACGCCAAACCATTCACATCACTCCCAACCCATTCACTCACCCATTACCATCACCCCCACCCATTCACTCACCCATTTCCATCACCCCCCATCTATTCCCTCACCATCACCCATCACCCCCACCCATTCACTCACCATCACCCCACACCATTACCCATCACCCCACCCATTACCCATCACCCTACAAAAGGTTTCCTAAATTCTCGCAACCCACTTTTTTTCACAATCTCGCTAATAGGCTGCTAAAAAAAGAAAAAAAAAAGTGATCGGATCATCTTATAAGGAGCTTTAACCCTTCCCCTGTCGAGCTGGTTCCAAAAACTGTGTCATAGAGGGGATTGGTGAACTGGGGGCGGCACCTATCGCGGACAGACAGACCACCACAAACACACTTACGTTATTATTATTAAGAAATACCAATGTATTTAATACTCATTAAAAGTATTAATTACTGTATCTAAATACATGAAAACTAATGTATTTATAAATAGATTTCATTAATACACAATGTATTTAAATACCAAATGTATTCAAATACTTGCCCAGCTCTGGCTATATATCTATATAAAACTGTCGTCCAGGAATCTCAGGAAAACTCTTTCCAAAAAATAATGTTAAAAGGAAATTTGAATCAAAATTATTGTTATTTTCCTTATTGAGGTTACATTATACATACTAATACTGCTACAAAAAAAGAAATGGCCTACGCCACAAAAACTTTATTTTAGGGGGGGGTCCTATGCTGTACGGTAGGGGTTACGAATTGAAAAAAAAAGAGATGGCCGGATTGCCAGGGGAGGGATTATGGAGTGGCGGGGCCCTAGGTCGGTGGGAGTGTGGGGACCGCAATGAAATGTTGGGGAAAATTCTAGAGTCTTGCCCGCCATTCAATTAGTGTTTCTTTTTTCTCCGACCTTTCCGCCCCCTTCAGGATATATCTAAGGGTAATTATTAAAGTGGGGAAGAGTGCCCCCTTCAACGCCCCACCCCCAACATTTACCCCGCCCTGGACCCCAAAACTAAAATTCTAACCTAAAACTCACTACACCTAACCAATAACCTCCTAACGAAGAGCTAAGTGTGGGAGAAGGACTACAATTTTTTTGACAGGTTAGTTAGGTAGTAATTTATTTTTAATTTTTAATCTCTTCCCCACTTATTATTAACATTTCAGAGGTATCTGAAGGGATTTAGTGAAGGTCTGGATAAAATAAAACCCCTATCAAGGGACGGGGCGGAAAGGACTCTAGCATTTTACCAAAATGTGATTCAAATTTGATATTAGTTTAATTGAAACATTTCCACCAATTATTTTACATTAGTAAGTACTAAATTTGTGGGAATATTTATGGTACAATGCAATGTAACATGATGTTATGTTAAATGTATGTTATAATATATATACAAGATATATATATATTATATATATAATATATATAATAGATATATATATATATATATATATAATATATATATATATATATATATATATAATATATATATATATATATTATATATATATGTATATATAATTATATATATATGTATATATATTACATATATTATATATATATTAGAATATATATATATATTATATATATAGATAATATATATAATATATATATAATATATATATTATATATATATATATATAAATCATATTATATATATTATATATTATATATATATATATAATATATATATTATATATATATATATTATATATATATATATATATATATATATATATAGAGATATATATATAATACTAATATAAATATATATATATATAATATATATATATCTAGATATATAATTATTATAAATATATAATATATATTAATATATATATATATTCTAAATATATATATCATTTATCATATATATATATGATATATATATATAATTATATATATAATATATATATATATTATATATATATATATATGATATAATATATTATATATATATATATATTATATATATATATATATATATATATAATATTATATATATATACTTATATATATATATATTATATATATCATATATATATTGTATATATATATATAGATTATATATATATATATTATATCTATATATATATTATCATTATATATATATATATATATATATTATATATTATCTATATTATATAATATATATATATATATATATTATAATATATTATTATATATATATATAGATATATATATATATATTATTATATAATCTAATATATATATATATATATATATATATATAGAATTTGTATATATATATATATATATTATATATATATATATATATATATATATATATATATATATATATATTATAGTATATATATATATATATATATAGATATATATTATATATATACTAATATATATATATCATTAATAATTATATATATTATATATATTATATATATATATATATATTATATAATATATATATATATATATATATATATATATACTATACTATATATTATATATATATTATTATACTCATATATATATAGATATTATATCTATATATTATATATACTATATATTATATTATATATATATATATATTTATATATATATATATATTATATATATATATATATATATATATATATATAGATATTATATAATATATATTATAATATATATATATATATATCGTATATATATATATATTATATATATATATATATATATATAAATATCTATATATATATTATATGATATAATATATTATATATTTAATATATATTATAGTAAGATGATATATAGTATATATATATATATTATAGACATATATAGATATATATATATATAGATATATATTATACTAGCCGGCAATCCGCCCTCCCCTCACGGCGGACTTTTGGCTAGGCTCCTGCGGAGGGGGCTAATTGGTGGTTGGGCCTTCGGCCCACCACCTGTGTTTGGTGGGCCTGCGGCCACAAAACGGGACTCTCCAGATAGCCCCTCTAACTGTCCTGAAATCAGGGAATGTAGAATATGTATTTATTACCACCAACCCCGTCACTCACCCATTACCCAATGCACCCCCAACCCATCACTCACCATTACCATCACCCACCACACATTCACTCACATTAACCATCACCACACACCCATTCACTACCATTACCCATCACCCCCCACCTATTCCCTCACCAACAACATCACCCCCAACCATCGTCCCCACCCATTCACTCACCCATCACCCCACACCCATTTACCATCACCCAACCATCACTCACCCATTAACCATCACACCTACATTCAAGGTTTCTCAATTAGAGAGAACTGAAACCGAGGAAATGCAGTGGGTCGCTGCAGTTTTAACTCAAAGGTCTTGGTTACTGTGTTTTGGCTCCGCGACTAATATTTTTCATAAATTAATTTCGCGAGAACATGATGCACCGCATCTGAATACCAAAAAATATAGTTGCTTCTGTGGTTCTACTAATTATATGGATGACATTCATCTACGATGGAACGTTCATAATAGCAATTTAATGCAAATTACTCGCCTTCGAGTAGCAAAGCTTAATATTATTTTTTACATGTATATTGTGGCATGTAAAATTTGGTGAAGTTCACATGTTCTAAACAGTACTGCTGCGTGTCTGGCAAAAACGCTTGTCCAAAAATACAATAAACAATGCCTTGGAAAAACGAAGAATTAAAGAATGCGAAATCGGCTTGTTGCTGCGACAATGTAGGTATAATTGTGGAGGCGACACGCGCGGCGGGAGTGGTGGGCGGGGAGATTGTGGTGGGGCGATTGAATCAAAACATTGCATACTTCACGGTCGACTCATTGCACTGCCAGGCTTTCTATCTGATGGATACAACAATAATAACAGGAAACAATATGATGCCTATGTATAGAAACTTTCTAAACATACGTATTGATATATAAATAGTCATAGAGTAACATTTTTTTTTTTTTTTTCCCCTCCCCCGGGGGCCCTCATAAACTATAACCTACTTGGTTTATTTGGTTAAATGCATGTTTTACAGACTCAGATTCATACAATATAATATAGAAGAAATAGTTACTTTAAAATTATACTTTGTGTTTTAAGTGCAGTGGAATAAGGCCCATATTATTCTTTCAAGTGACCAACTTTTCACCAAATTGTGAGTTAAAACTGCCAGCGACCCACTGTGCATTTCGGAGTTGCAGTTCTCCTCTAATTCCGCAACCACTTTTTTTCTTCACAATTATCGCTAAAGGCTGCAAAAAAAAAAAAAAAGTGATCGGATCAATCTCATAATGGGCTTAAAAACCTTACCCTGGCAACCAGGTTCCAAAAATGTGCACGTGAGGTGATTGCGCCACGGGGCGGAAACCTATACCAGACACACACACACACACACACAGACAGACAGACAGACAGACACACTTTCGCTTATATTTACCATTACCTATCACCCCCCACCTATTCCCTCACCATCACCCATCACCCCAACCCATCACCCCACCCATTCACTCACCATTCACCCCACACCCATTACCCATCACACCCCACCATTCACTCCCTAACTCATTACCATCCACCCTACATCAAGGTTTCCTCAATCTCGCACCCCTTTTTGTCACAATTACGCTAATAGGCTGCTAAAAAAAAAAAAAAGTTGATCGAATCATCTCATAATTGGGCTTAAAACCTTCCTGGTCAACGGTTCCAAAAATTGCCTATGAAGCGTGTTTGCGCCATTGGGGGGCGGAACCTATACCAGACACACACACACACACAAACACCACACACACAGAAGACAGACAGACAGAACACTTCGCTTATATTACCATTACCCATCACCCCCCACCTATTCCTCACCCATCCCCCATTCACACAACCATCCCCCCCACCCATTCACGGACCCATCACTCCACACCATTACCCATCACCCCACCCATTCACTCACGCATTACCCATCACCACATCAAGGTTTTCCCAATTCTCGAACCCACTTTTTTTTTCTCACAATTATCGCTAATAAGCTGCTACCCCCCCAGGAAAAAAAAAAGTGTCGAATAATTTATAAGTAGGCTTATGACATTCCTGGTCAACCCGGTTCCAAAAAATGTGCCATGTGAGGTGATGCGCACGGGGGGCGGAAACCCTATACCACACACACACCACACACACACACAGACAGACAGACAGACAGACAGACAGACACACTTTCGCTTATATTCAATTATAGATATATATATATTATTACTATTATATATATATATTATATATATATGTTACTATATAGAGTAGTATAGTATAGATGAGAGAAAGTATATATATGTAATATAGAGATGAATCGATATATAAAAGATATAAG
>JACEEZ010020750.1:0-20000 GCA_016584305.1 Chionoecetes opilio
AATTTGATTATTTGGATCTATTATTATACTCCGCATACCTATTTGGTTTGATCCCGTGAGGGAGATGACTCTTATTAACTCCCTACCGTATTTGGTGCGTAGTGGCACCATCAGCAAAACAGAGGTAACCAGCATCACACTGACTCCGCCCCGCCCGGGAGCATATTAACAACATGCTCGCCGTTTCGGCAGGCCGCTCGCGATTTTTTTTTTTTTTTCGGTTAAGGTTCGCAAAGGTTAGATTAGATCAGGTTTACGTTCGTAGAAATTATTGGTAACTTTGTAGGGGAATCACAATGAGGGTTATTTTCAAGAAAATCCTGTGGTTAGTTTCGGAGCTACAGCCATGCGTAGAGGGCCGCCAACCTGCCGAAAAGGGCTAGCATGTTGTTAATATGCGCCCTGGGTCGCGGTGCGGGTGCGCTTAACCGCCTAGGCTACTAAAACGGAATTTTCTTTTCTTTTTAAATGTACTTGTACTTAAGTACCTTGTCATGTACTGGACTTGCACTTAGTAAAATCTGCTGTAATTGTACTTGGACTTGAAACATTCTGCAGTAGTACTTGTATACTTGTACTTAATTAAGTAGGACTAAGGACTACCACCTGTACTTGGACTCAAGCCTGACGCATATTGAACGTGCTTCAAGGTATGAATGCCGTGCCCATGCTGTACGTATGGTCTCGGGCCTGTGCGGGGTGTTGCTGCAGGTGTGCGGGGTGTTGCTGCAGGTGTGCGATAGTGGGCATGACCACACGTGCCCACGCGCCCTGGTGAAGCTGTGTGTGGTGCGGCGCGTGCACGCCCGCGGCATCTGGCACGGCGACAACCACCTTGGGAGCGTGATGGTGGATGTGCGTGGGGAGGGCGAGGTGGAGGTGTCACTGCTTGCCTTTGGTCTGGCCTTGGGATACGTGGCCGAGGCCCGTCAGAAGGAAGACGCCAAGCAGGGGTTGGGCAGTATCTAAATACAATTGTATTTAAATACATTTGTATTTAGAAATGTATTTATAAATACATTGGTTGTTATGTATTTAAATACAGTATTTAAATACTTTTATGAGTATTTAAATACATTGTATTTAAATACATTTAATATAAAATGTTTTATACTTCTATACCAGTTAATTTGTCCATAAACCCGCCCAACTATCTGGCAACCCTGATGTTACAGTGAACCAGTGTTTCCATTGACAAGGAAATGTCCTGATTTCAAGGAAATCTAGGCCTGAAAAGAACATTTCCCAAGGAAACCCAAAATCTAAGGAAATCCTAAGGAAATTAGTTTTTTTCGGACATTGTTAAAATTGTATGTATTTAAAATGTATACATGTACACATGGCTAGGGAGAGGGGTGGGCGGTCTTACTGAACAAAGCCTTACAATAGGTTAGGTTAGGTTAGGTTAGGTTAGGTTAGGTTAGGTTAGGTAAGGTAAGGTTAGGTTAGGTTAGGTCCGTCCATTGACTGGAGGGGGGGGTCTTACTGAACAAACCCTTGC
Source organism: Chionoecetes opilio (assembly GCA_016584305.1). Taxonomy (NCBI): domain Eukaryota; kingdom Metazoa; phylum Arthropoda; class Malacostraca; order Decapoda; family Majidae; genus Chionoecetes; species Chionoecetes opilio. The sequence goes on from JACEEZ010020750.1 coordinate 1,502, forward strand.
AAAAGGTACCCCCCCCCCTCTCCCGTCAATGGACGGACCTAACCTAACCCAACCTAACCTAACCTTACCCAACCTAATCTATTGTAAGGCTTTGTTCAGTAAGCCCGCCCACCCTCTCCCGTCAATGGACGGCTTTATTTTTTTATTATTTTTTTTTATCATTTTACGGTACGAGAGAGGGGATCCTTTTTCTTTTTTTTTAGTTTTTTCTAAGAAAACATTAAAAGTCAATCTGTCAAGGAAAAGTGATTTGGGAAAGGATGACAGTAGGCTCAAAACAATAATTATTTTACCTTTTGCTCTTTCTCTCTTCGTCACAGGGTCAAATAATAAGCATCCCCCGATTTCCCCTTCATCCGGTCAACTCAACCATGTATGTACCCCCCAAACCCAGGGTGCCCAACGACTTCTTTTCCTCCTATTTTTTTCTTTAGTGCAATGAAAAAAAAAAGAAGGAAAAACCCGAAGCCAATATCCATCTGGAATATAATTGCGAGCGTCTATCTTTTTCACTTTTTGTCCTCTAAACCCCGGCCTCTGTTGTTACCAATGGTGGCGGATTCAAAATTCAGTAATGGCTACTTTTTACACAACGCATCTTGATTTGAGGTTATTAGCACGGACACCTCAAGGCCAGGCCAGTGGGACTTGGAAATTTACCAGGTGAGGAACGTGGTATTGATATCTTCCAAGATTTGATACATTGTTTCACCTTTTAAGCGATTCTCTATTCATTATCTGTCTTTTTTCGGTGTCTGTGTCATCGCCGGGATTTACTAGTCTCGTGAGTATGTTTTCCCAGTCTTTTCTCTGCCTGTCTAGAGTGATTTAGGTGTCGCTTGTTTTCGAGTGAAAACTATTTTTCTTCTTTTTTTGTGTGTGAGGGGAGGGGTGTTTTTTTTATGATTGCTTCATTTTCTTACTGCCTCTATGTATATTTTTATTCAGTTTTCTTTTTTTGTTCTCCATCTACACTAACTGGTTCTGTGGAAACAGTGATTAATCTTCCTGCTTGTTGTTTGGAGACTTCAAGAACTCAAGTCTTCATTATTATCTTTTTTCCATGTTTCATAACGGGTTATTCATATCTGGTAATTATTTGTTAAGTTTTTAAGTAAGAATTGATAATACCCTTTAATTCTAGCCGTCATTATTACCCTGGGTGATTATTTTCCCCGTTACACAGCATTGAGATTGGGAGACTAAGGGCTTACTAAAGACATAACACACACATACACCCTTACACATCACCAGGGTTTTATTTCGATAAATTTATACTTTCAAACTCACCATCGTCTTCTCTTCCATCACCCACTGTGTTATTTTAGTAATACTGTGTTTATGTATTTATTTATTTATTATTACTTTTTTTTTTCTTGAAAAAATGTCTGATATGAGGTCATTTTATAAAAACATTTCCTCTTTCTCCTCTTCAACGGGTATTACTATCCACCTCATATTACAGTGGTTGAAAAACTCTACTTTAAATCGTCATTTCACTATCCCCACCCAAAGTGTCTTATAAATTTTTTTTTTCACACATGTTTTGGAAGGATTGAAGAATATCCGAACTTCGGTAACTCTGGTGGCGAGTATACTTTGTTCCTACTACGCCACATGTTACAAAGAGCGCCACTTCTTTTATCGTAAACCAGGGTTTAAATCATAAGTGGTCCACATTTTTTTTTTTTTTTTTTTTTTGTTTTTATAAAAACTACCATAAGATTTCCCCGAGTGTTCTCCTACATACCTACCCCCCCACCCCTCCTACCAATTTTGTACGCTCCTCCCCTTCATAGTAGGGATAAAAACAAACAAAAAGGAAGGACGGGAGAAATTTTTACAACAGATTGAGAGATGTTAGAAAAAGATTAAAGAACATAAATCTTATAATCATCCTTGATCTCGAAAGGAATATAATCCCATGCAAATGGGGGTTTAAAGCCTTATTTTAACATATTAAAAGGTAATGGTTCCTTGGAGTTTAGCGTCTCTATGGAGTACACTCTCCCATTTAAGTTCCTTTATGGTTAGCAGCAAATTAGGTTGTGAAGTGTCTCGTATAATCTTTAAGTCCTCACACTTAGTGTTTAGAAGGAACATAACCAGTTAACATTATCTACTTTCTCAAGTAGTAGGTACATCTTTTTTTTTTGGAATTTAAACTGTCTGCATTAGTTTGGTGGAGGTCAGAGGAGGGTAGGGAAAAAAAAACCCCATCTAAATTTATGATTTAACAAACAACGGAAACAGACAAGTAGCCTGACAACATCCCACTGGTTATTTCTTTCGACAAGCATGCTGTATATAAAAAAAAATAGTAAATAATCTCTCTCTTTTCTCTCCTCTCCTTATCATATATATATACCCATCTTTACCTGCCTTAACCCGTTAGCACAACCTGTTCAGCCCAAGTGTAACTAGTGCATGTATTTTAGGGTGAGCTGGTATGTTTTACATACATGTATTTTACTTTATTTAGCAGAATATTGTAGACTTATATTATTTTTTTCATATTACAACACTGCAAGTGAAATGAAAATATGGAAATCCTATATGTATATTTCACAATTTACAAGGTGGAGAGTAAAATCATGCAGATATAACTTCATTTTTTTGGGAGCATACATGAAGCTACGGACATACAAAAACATAACATACTTTACTTCATAGAGCATCAAATAAGGGGAAAGGGTGGCAAATACTTTACAGTGGGGAGGCTCTCCCGAAAAAAGATTATAGTGAGGTAAGGAAAGGTAAAAACAAATGCATCATAACCAGTAATTTACCAGGTATTTCATAATGATGTATTTAACATAAGTCCAAGCAATAACGAGAAAACATGTCATGAAAAACATTGGCAAAAAATTGGTAATAAAAACTACATAACAAGTACATAAATGGTAAAAACAAATAAACGTGCCCTACACACAGTTGTTATGTCTCCGAAACAACAACCTGTACTAATTAAAAGTTACCTATTTGTTATGTTCATAATCATATCATAGTTCACTTTAGAAAGATCTAAAGTGATACTTTATTTGTTCACTTATTACGGATGTCCTTACCTTCCTGTGGCCTTAGGGAATACATTATAAACATGCTATTGTTGTTCCTTTTTAACATATTTCACAGAACTCATCAAAGCTCTTGTTTACTCATCCTGGCGTTCTTGGTCTCGGTGTTGTTAAGGCCTGCGAGGAATCCAGGCTGGATCAAAATTATAAGCACTGAATTTAAAACGGGTGAGGGTATCACACACAGGGTGGGAGGACATGTAATCTTCATGAAAGCGCAGGTGACAACGTGTTGTGAGGGGTTTCATCCTGCTGGTCTCCAGTGCTCGAATCCCGGCCAGCAAATGTACACAGCAGACGATGCGCACACTGACAAGAGACGCCATCTGTTGTAAACTGGTTTGGGTTTTTTTTGGTTTTTTTTACAGCTTGGCTTTCTTGCACCTTTCACGTCTTTCCTTGAATAGCGATTGGCTCTGAACGATAATTTTAAGTAAACCCTCCTTCTCCTACACCCGGCCACCAGTCACCTATTCCCCGCGACAATTGTATCAGGACAGTCACCTCGCTACGACACTTTTCCTCGATCCCCCTTTTTTTTTAGCCACCTCTTTTATAATTACCATCCGGTCAAAACACCTCTGATAATTACCCCTGATTTTCCTCAGTAAATATGTCGCTGGTGGCGGGCTATCCTCTCTCATACTTAGATTCAAAGGTGTAATTTTCATGTATAAAAGAAAATTTTATTGAAACTAAATTAATTGTGAGTGTAAAGTTCGATTAAATGAAGGTAGTTCGGGAAAAATAAAATCTAATTGGCAGCGAGCGAAGCGAAGCTGCTTCTTACAATAAGGGCCCGTGGAAACCCAAATTTAAGTCAAAAAGTGTATAATTTCTCCTAAATATTGTCGGATTGAGCTGAAATTTGACATGCAAGTAGTGCTGTCAAAATAATTGGGGTCGTGCAACAAACTTTTGCGTAGAACAACCTCTTAATGAAAAATTAGCGTAATGAGATGATTGGCTAGAACGTGGCTCGCTGCCACGTCCAGCCGTAAGAACTGAGCCAAAAGCGAAGGGGCCCGAGACTGGACGCCTAACTGATATAATTTTATTCTATTCGAATCAAGAAAGTATCACCCCAGCCGAATACTCACAATTTTTTATTTGTTCCCCCGACACAGGTGGCTGACGGTGGGGTAGACTCCCTTCCGCTCTCGTATTTATCATATAAAAGATGGAATATAGAATTTTCTTGTTGTTTTCAATATATTAGTTTTGCACAACTTTTTATATTTTCCCCCCTGACCTAGTAATAAGGCTACATGGAAGTAGTGATGTAAAAAAAAAAATATATATTATATTTTTAAAATTTTTATATTACAAAAAAAGTTAAATAACTTTTTTTTATATTTTTTTACAAATTATAATAATAGAACACAACAACACACATAAACAAACACACACACACCCCACACACACACACACACCACCACACACACACAACACCTCACTACGATGGACTTCCAAAAATTTCATTCATTTAGTGCTGGGGACAAGCTTGACGTCACTATGAGAAAGAGAGAGAGAGGAGTAATACAGAAAGAGGAAAGGAAGGGTAGTTATAAGGAGCTAATGTGAGGGAAGGAAGCGAAGAGAAAGAGAGAGAGAGAGAGAGAGAGAGAGAGAGAGAGAGAGAGAGAGAGAGAGACGAGAGAGAGAGAGAGAGAGAGAGAGAGAGAGAGAGAGAGAGAGGGGAGAGAGAGAGAGAGAGAAAAGAGAGAGAGAGACGAGAGAGAGAGAGAGAGAGAAGAGAGCATGATTAAGGAACAGGAGGTAAAAAAGCGTGAAGGGGATGGAAGGAGGAAGAATGGGGACGTGGAAGGGAGGGAGGGAGGAGGAGGGAGGGAGGAAAGAGGAAGAGGAGGGAGGGAGGAGGGAGGGAGGGAGGAGGGAGGAGGGAGGGGGGAAGGGAGGGAGGGATGCATAAATGGGGTGATGTTTAAAAGTTTCACAACTTTCTCTTTGAGTGTCATCAGTGGGAAACAGGAAGTAAAGTACCGTTAGAGGTCAAGAGGTCACTGGAGTACACCACATGACCCATTCAGCTGCAGTAGTGACTCATTCATTAAATGCTTTAGTACAATGCAGGAGTAACAAACCCATTCATAAAAGCGTGGGAACCAGGAAGTACAGTTCCGTTAGTGGTCAAGAGGTCCCTGTGGGAACCAGGAAGTAAAATACCGTAAGAGCGTGGGAACCAGGAAGTAAAATACCGTTAGAGGTCAAGAGGTCAAATAAAAAATACCGTTAGAGGTCAATGAACCCGGAAGTAAGGGGCCAGAGGTCAAATAGCTCCGACTGGCTCATCGTACTCTACTAAGGGGTTATAGAGAAAAAAGTGAAACGGTGAGGGAAGGGAAAGGAAGGAAACGTTATAGCAGTGGGGTTAGATCAGGGAAAGGATGTGTATGTGTTGGGGGAAGGAGATCATAAATTCGGTTTGGGACAGGGGGTGAGAAAGGGAAAAAGGTTTGCGAGCCAGATAACTTGAGGCTTATAGCAAGCAAGAAGGAGACAAAGGTCTTGTCTTGGGATAAAAAGTGGGTGAATTTTCCCAATGAAGAACAGACAGTGTAGAGGTTAGCGGGTGATGAATAGTTGAATGGTAGCGTCCAGAGTAGAGGGGTTAGCAGGACCAGCGATATCAGGTGGGGATCAAGTGTAGTAGGTGAAGTACAGTCAGTAGGGTCAGGGGGGCGAGGGGACAAGGATGGGGTTTGGGTTGAGACAAAAGGGAGACTTTTGTACAGCCAGGAGGGAGGGATAAGTTAAGAATAGACTTAACAGGGGGACGGTTACAGGTAGTAGAAGAAGAGGGAGAGGACATAGGGTGATCAGAGGGAAGGGGGGAAGGGTGGAGTGGGGAGAAAGATGGAGAAGGCGGGGAAGAGGGGGAACAGGGGGGAAGTTGGGAGGCAGAAGGAGGAAGGGGGGTAGGTGGAAGATGGGATGGAAGAGGATGTATCTCAGCTGAGACTTGAGGGGTTGAGAATGAAGGTGGGGATGATGAGGGGGGGTTTGGTGAAGAGGGCAGAGGGGACATGTCTTGAAGCTGAGCGAGGTACTCGATTATAGCCATGGTCTCAACAGGAGAGTCAGGACGGGAGACCTGGGAGGCACAGGGTTTCTTAGTAAGAGGAGACGTAGAAAGTGGGGTGTGACGAGCTGAGAAGGGAGAGACAGTGGAAGGTTTCGAGGGGGAGGAAGGGGAAGAACGTTTAGGTCGTCTGGCAAGAGTAGGCCGAGGAGGGGAGTGTTGAGGAAGGGGTGGTGGGGATCGGGGAAAGGGGGTTAGAGGTCGGAGTATCTGGGCTGAGGACGGCAAAGGGGTTACTTATGGAGAGAAAGGGGGCAACAGGAGGAGCAAATAAAGGACGAGTAGTGGGAGAGGAGGAAGGGGGAAAAAGAGAGGGTAGGAGAGGTTGTAGTAGGAGGATCCGGAATAGTGGGATTGGAAATAAGCTGGGAGACGGGGGTAGACGAAAAGGCTAGGCGGCGAGCTTCCTGGCGGGCTTCCCATAAAGTGAAGCCCTTCTTAAATCTGATGGATGCCACTTCTGATTCGAAGTGTTAGACAGGCAACCTTGTAGAAGACGTTGTGGGAACCACTACAGTTCGCACAAGTGGGAGATGTTGCAGGAAAAGTGGAAACCCGACCCATGGCTGGGTTTGGCACAAAATGGGCAGCGGGCAGAGGATGGGCCAGTGCTTGGGCAGGGCGGCCAAAACGCTAGCAGGGCTGGCACTGTCGTGGAGTAGGGCGGTAAGGGTTTAACAGAGTATGGGACCGGCAACAAAAATGCTATCAGGGAGATCTTGCCTTTTGAAAGTGACTTTGACAATGAAGGTAGGAGACTTACGGCGGCCCCGGGGTGGGATGATGTAGCAGTAAACTGCAACGGCATCATAATCCTGTAAAAAGGGTTTCAAGGAGGACATCCGCGCACTAAATATATAATATAATTAGGGTGCCAATAAAAATAAAAAGTTTGAATTTTCTTCCTACTTTGGTGTAATGATGATCTATGCAAGAAACTATCGTATGCAAAGTTTGACCTCAATCGGTTGATATTTAGGGGTGGTGGATTAAAAACTTTTTTATTTACCCTTATGCATGGCCTATTAAGGAGGGGATGTCATCTCTTGAAAGCGGACAAGCCGGACATCCCTTCCCCAGCAGGCTGCTGGTCCCCCTCTTGGTGAGTATTAGCCCCTCGGTGTGGGGGGGTATCATGGGGAGCCCCCCACTCATTGTGGCCGGCTTGGGGGGGAAAGGGGAAAAGCCTTCGAGGCCCCGGGGCTGTTGATGGCGATGGGCCTCCACAACTTGGAGGAGGAACTGGCGCGTTCCTCGTCTTTGGTCAGCCGGAGGTTGAAGGACTGGATGAGCGCCACTCCTCGCTCGGCTGTGTCGTTGACGCCCGCGAAGTCCTCGATCGGCAGCAGGCCTCGACGTACGTTTCCTCTTCCTGCCACTCCGAGGGTTGGCGGACAGGAGTCGGTCTTGATATCAAGAGCTTCGAAGAGCGGGGGGAATTTTTTCGTGGCGAAGGAGGGCAGTGTTGCCGCAGGAATTTGTGATGATGGGAGGTTTATCCCCTTGGGCCCGGGTTCCTCGGTCCTTCATCTTTAGAGAATGGCTGTACATTGTGTACAATGCTTGTTTGTCGGAGACAGGGAGACGTGAGTCGAACAGTGACAGGCCAATGAGATCTTCGCTCAAGTACCAGAAATGGCGGCTCAGAGTGGTGAAGCAGGCCTTCCGAATACTTTCGTCGTGGTACTGAAGGATGTCCTTAGCGAATCCAAGATCGTTGGCGGGAGCGTAGGATGGAACCGTCGATTCGAACCATCGCAGGACGTAGATCTGGGTTTGCGAACGATGAGAACCGCTGGAGGGTTGAAATTTCTCGAGTGTGACGGACTCCAGTCAGCTGCTCCCGAAACAAGATCATCTTCAGAGCGTAAATGATAACGCGCCACCAACGCGCTCGATGAAGCGCTCCGGGGCTACGGATCGAGGTCTTCGGAAGAGCGCCGCCGAGGAAAAGGATGCTCAGCTCAGCGAGTTCCTTATAGTCGTCACGGGGGCTTTGTCTGAAGCAGACGTTTAAAAAACCCTTTGAATGAGATCGTCCCTCTTGGAGACCAGAGTCCTCCGGCAGATCTTCGTTGGTGGGAGGGTTTATTGCCGACTGGTTGATGTAAGACCAGTAGTCCTTGAAGCGAGAGAAGATGGTGATCTCAGGACCAGAAGATGACCAAACACGTAGAAAAGCCTTTCAAGGACAAGTTCGTGGGGCGTGATGACGGCAAGCAAGTGAAACGAGGGGTGGCCGATCTTCTGTTGCAAAGATGGGCATGCACCATTGATGGCTCCAGTGTTGGCACTGGTTGTGTCGAGCACATCGCCACGACTCGTTCCCGGACCCCCCCGTCTTCTAGAGCCTCGAACACAGCTGTAGCGGCCCGGCATCACCAGTTCCGGAGTGCAGTTTCGGGGCTCCTAGGAGCTTCTCCACTCCTTCTCCCGTGACCCAGGATGGCGAGTCTTTCGGCCGAGTGCCATCGTCCCTGAGGAAGGATCTTCCGTCCCAATGAACGGTAAGAGGGGTAAGAGGACTGAAAAATCTCTTTGATGTCCTTTGCCAAAGTGGACCTGTACTTCGCTCTTGCCCGTCGAAAGGACTCGGGATTCAGCACAAGCTCTTGTGGATCGTGGCCCAAGCTACTTGCCGAAAGCCCGCCCACAAATTTGAAGGGCTTGGCGGCTAAATGACCCCAGTTCTGTCAAGGGCTCCGACGAGATCAGGGGATAGGACGGACTTCGTGCCCCCTGTCCTCAATCGCTTGGTGGAGAAAGCGACCCCCGGCGCGGAAGAAGAAGTCGATGTGTTGGCAGCGTTTTGGGTGGACTTGATGACTCAGACGATGACGACTCCAGCTCCACCATCTCTTCCCTTTTGGCGTCTGGGTTTACGGCTACGTGAGAGAGAGCTTTCACGTCGGCAAACAGATTCTTTCAGCTTTTTGTCCAGACCAGCCCCCATCGAACCCGCCTCCCTTCTCCCGTGGGCAAGAAGGAATTCCTTTTCTTCAGGAATGGTCATCAGAGTGAGGGCGGGCGGAGTGGGCGATGTCCCCAAAAGGTTTTGGGAGATTTCTTGGAAGGTCTTCTGTTTTCGGCAGGCGTGACTCCAGAGTATTCTTGCTTTGCTCAGGATCTTTCCCCTCGTCGAAAAGTCCAGTATCCTCCTCCTCACGCTAGTTTCTGCGATGGTGGGGATCAGCTCGTGTCCAGAAGTCGAGACCGCCTTTGCAGCCTCAGCTGCACTCTGCTGCACCGTTCTTCTCTTCCTTGTGTGCGTAGAAAAATCGTCGTAAAACGTCTCCACGGCTGGGAAGTTGTCCTGTGAAGTAGGAACACTATGGCAAGAAGCCAGACTTCAGTTGCTTTCTCGTGGTCATGACCTGAGGGCGAAAAGAGGAAATGTTCCCAAAATCGATCCGCACCTCTAAATATCAACCGATTAGCCTGAAACCTTGCACACGACAGTTTCTAAGTACAAGGCAGAATACCACAAAACTACGTGAAAAAAATATTTTACTTGAAAATACCCTTTATGCGCTATTGGGACCCTAATATATATTTTATAATAATATATAATAATAATATATATATTATATATTTATATATATATATATATATATATATATATATATATAATATATATATATATATATATATATATATAATATATAATATATATATTATATTTATATTATATCTTCTTTCATATTCTGAATTCCCTTTCATTCAAATATTGTACATTAAAAAAAAAAAAAAAAAGTTATACCTGCTTTTAATAATATTTATATATAATAAAGCTACAAATATGCAATACCACCAACTGGCTGAAAAATGTACAGAATATAAGACCGTCGGTGCGTTGTCGAGGAAAGGAAGGGAACGTAAGTCAGACAGTACTGGGTCTTAAACCTTGTGTCAATTTGCTTGTTAACGAAGGAAAATGCCATTCTATCTTAAGGTTTCATGCTTAAAATTTTGCCTATGTTTACCTAATAATATGGTTAACTATGATAAAAATACAGCTGAAATTTAGAAGAACAGTAGTATTCCCCTTTTCCTGGCATCAAAAATCAGACAAATAAGCAGCAAGGGGTCAGGATTTTTCACCTAGTTAAAGAAACCAGAGTATAATGGCAATCCCTTTTCGTGATGATGAGACCTGGGTTTTGACGGAAAATGATGCTAACATTTACTGAAGATTTATATCGCGATATAAAAAAGCTATGAACTGCTAGAATAATTGGGGAACTGATTTGAATGAAAAACATAATTGCTAACCTCGTCCCATCTATTTTCAATATCTCTGTGCACTTTCCTCGATTGTACACACGGTAAGGGTAGTAGTGGGTATAGTAGTAGTAGTAGTAGTAGTCTTGGTAGTAGTAGTAGTAGAAGTAGTTAGAAGCTTAGGTAGTGAAATATGGATATTCAATGTTCAGGGGAGCATTCCACCCCTAGGATATAATTATGATAGCATTGCTTTGGGTTAAGAGTGTCCTTAGTGGTAGATATATTTAACTGTGGTGTGTTGTGTTGTGGTGTGTGTGTGTGTGTGTGTGTGTGTGTGTGTGTGTGGTGTGGGGTGTGTGTGTTTTGTGGTGGTGCGTGGTGCGTGGTGCGTGCGGGCGTGCGTGGTGCGTGCGTGGGGCGGGTGCGTGGGTGGGTGGGTGGGGGTGGTGGGTGGGTGGGGTGGGTGGGTGGTGGGTGGGTGGGTGGGTGGGGTGGGTGGGTGGGTGGGGGTGGCGGGCGGGCGGGCGGGAGGGAGGGCGGCGGGCCGGGCGGCGGTGTTGGGGTGTGTGGGGTGTGTGTGTGGTGGTGTGTGTGCGGCGCGCGCGCGCACTGCGTGCGTGGTGGCGCGCGCGTGTGTGATGGTGTAATCCATGAGACGCTCCAGTCCACTTTGGGTGGACTCCATCAACGCTAGTGGCGCTGTTGTGCTCCTCCCATGTGGGCAGGTGGTGGTGGAGCGCCGCTGGGGGCGGGCAATGGCGGCTCCACCTCCTCGGCGTGGGGTAGCGCCAGACTCCAGGGCAGGGATGCCGCGTGAAAATCCCTCGTAAGGGACAACTTACGAGTGTATGGCTACACATAAACCATACGAGGGTGGGCTGAGGGAGATCGCGCGTACACCAGCCGTCACTCCCCGGACGGTTTCGTGGCCTCCTGCGGTGGGGGACTACTAGGGATATTCTAGGATATGTGTGGGAAAATTCTGCTACCAATCACAGAGCAACGCCTCGTCATGACGCGGCTTTATCTACAATCATCATCCCTTCAGCTGTCAGGGATCCCGATAAATAAATTTTAAAGAGACATTCAAATGCCGCTGTTGTGCTAAAATCGGCCTCTTTCGGAAATCGTCCCGCGGACGCTAATTATTTTAACCTAATAAACTCTACATCAAAACTTAACACAGCCTATCATAACCTTACCTAACCTAAACCAGAACCTGAACATACTTAACATAAACCTAAACAACTATATTTGCCGGTGTCTGAGCAAGATCGGCTGATTTCCGAAATACGGGCCCGATTTTAGCTCACTATCGCCAGAATGGTTACGATATACCTAGCTGCCCACATAGCCTTTTCAAGCCGTAATACTCTCTCCCACTGGATTACTACAAGCCTACCCAGGTCTATCTTGATGCGCTGATTATTGGTTCGAGTCTCGCGTGCCCAAAATTAGTATCTTAGACACTTCTGGCCCGCGCCGTACGTATGCCGTACTCCGTGGCCCTGGCTGTACCTGTGTACAGTGGACGAGAAACTGCGCGTTTCGCTCTTTAGGTCAGCCACAAGACACAACGGGGGGGCTAACACCTCACTGTGTGGCACTACGTGACACTTGTGTGCTGCAGGATAGTAGACACTTTAAAAATTCCTTCGCTTGGGTGTATACGTGTCGTGTGTACTAGTACGTCAGACATTGATTAACAACCACCACCACCGCATCATTATAGCTGCCCCACTTTTATGAAGCCAACTATAACGTTTTGATTCAAGAAGTCGACCGATATATATATTTATATATAGGTTTCGCCCTGGTAATGATTTTATACAAGTACTATAGGTATTGTATGTTAACTATGATTATATGCGAGTCATGAAAGCATACACCACATCACATTTCAAACGGCAAGCATGAAACATGGCTCTATAATACACAATAAACATAAAGTATCAGTGACACGGCTTGTACATTCTAAATTGTTTGGTTGATCTCTAGCCGCTTCAAATTTCACTCCTTAGGGGAATTAAGGGTGGTGCCGACCACCTTAGCCTCGCGGTCCCGTAGCAAGTGAAAAACCGGTTTGAAGCATCTCCCTTAGAAGGCGCTACGAGGTTAAAGTCTCTTAGGGTATACTTACGGGCCGTAACTCTTTCGAGCATCTCTGCCCAGCCTCGCGCAGCCCACGGCGGCAGGCTCATCACGGTGGCCAGGACCATCACCCAGTGATTGCTGGCTGCTTTCCATTATCATCCTCACTACCATCTTCAATTCTGACAATTCATCACAAACCAGCTCGAGCAGCGACGCAAGATGAATTGGTTCTTGCCATCACTCTGGTACCACCTTGAGCATGGAGTTGGTGAGCTAGGAATCGAACTTTATCATTCTTTTTGATCTCAAACACATAACCTGACTACATCACACACCAATCCAAGCTCATTAAAAAAAAGATCCTTAATATCCGTGGGGTTGGTGCGCGGTGACGCTCGTGAAAGTTTATAGATTTGAAATCAGAGTTCCTTCCTCCCTCCAGAGCAATTTCTCTCAGATGCAGGCAACCCTGAAGGTCTTGGCGCACACTCTGAGGCAAACAAGACACCGTGCCATGAGATGGTCTGAACGACCAATGAGCTCGACGTACGCCCGCCATGCCTCCTGCCCCCGGCAACCGAGACGGACACAGCCGCGGCAAGGTGCTGAGGTCCTATGAGTCCACGCCAATGAATTGTCCGACAGGAAGACAATAACAGCGGCGACTTCGGTGCGTTACGGCGCCTCACCTGCACAAATATTTCCTGACGCCTGAACGCCAAACGCCCGCAAACCGCTTTCCCTCGAAGAGGAGTGTCTCGAGGATGAAGTAAGGAAGTGTTTCCCACCCTCTCTCGGCGGCGGAACCATCTTTCTTAGAGACACCTTATTTCACTGTGAAAAGTGGTGCACCATCTGCGGCAGCGGTGGAGCCGAACAACTTCTTCTGCTCCCCTCGCATGATGCCCGTGAATTGGTTTGAGGATTTGCTAAACTTCCTCCCTTCACATGACGACGGCCGCTGAAAACGAGGGGCTTATCACCGACGAGCATCCAGAAGATTTTAAGGCGATAGCAGCCTCCTGCCAGCGTGGCCAGCTCGGTGACGCGCCGAGGACATGAGGCAAGAGCGAGACATACTGCCGCCTCTCAGCACGGGTGCACGCCGCCACCAACCGTGGACAGCGAGGTGCAGGCACCGCCGCCGCTACAACCGCCGCCCTGCAGGTGTTTGAGTCTCGGCTCACACGTAACGTTCATGCGCGCAATACGGAACTACGAACGGGATGAACAAGCTAGGACTCAGAGGGAGAATCTAGATGAGATGAGGAGAACATCTAAAAAAGAAGGAGCGCCATGGCAGATCAGATTTTCGGCCCCTCGGCTGAAGGTGCGCGATTCTGGTGCTGGTGGCTACTTGTTATGCAATGTAACCCTGCAACGTAAAAACGTGTTCGTGGAAAGCCACAGTGTTTGATGATCTGTGGTTGGTTGCACCACAGACCTGCGGCTCATGTTTACCGAATCTGCCTCGAGACATGCCCCAACCATCACCTACCTAGGAGGCCATCCCGCGCCTCTTCCCTCGCCTCACGCTGGCCCAGAGCACGGATGTCCTCTAAGGCACAGCTCTTGACTGGATCATACAGTCTCACGCTTCACAACCCACCCAATACCTTGTAAACGTTCACGCTCTGTTGCGCCTGGATCGCCTGCTTGCCGAATTTGGCCGCGGCATTACTGACGAGGATGTCCGTTCTGCAGAACTTTGATAGCAATCACAAGAAATGGCAGATATGGTTGTAACTTTGGACAGGTAAGCTGAAGGAGGTTCTGCAAGCGCCGTGCCACAGCCCTTGCAGCCCAAGAATGGAGCATGGTTTTGGACGAGGACGGCTAGCGAGGGAATGGTCGGAAAGAAAAGAGGAAAGTAAGCTCTGGACGCCATCGTGAAGGTCGGACGTTAGGAAAGCAGGCAGAGGAAAGCCTGAGGGTGAGGAGGAGCCCGTGGCCACAGGAGGTTTGAAGAAGAAAAAACGATCTAATCGAAAGGATAAACTTTGCATTAGAGAAAGAACGAGACCTGACAGTTCAAAAAGAAGAAGTAAGAAAACAAAGAAGAGCGAGGCAGGGGCAGGGCAGACTCCGGATGGGCTCACCCTAACGAAGTCCAGCAGGGCGGGATGGAGTGGAGGAGGTTGTAGAGAGCTGTAACCAGGCACACAGACGGACCAGTGGTGTTGAGATTTTCAAAGATGCGGTACTCACAACTAACACTGAAAGAGGAAATATGAATCCTCCGATACCGTTACGCTTGGTCTTGAAGGATAATTTACTCATTCACAGCAAGAGTTCTCGTCGGTCCTATGTGCCCGCCTCATGCTCCAAAGCCCACACTGTTGTTTTCATTCACTAACTGGTCTTCTTCAATCTCTCGAATTACTGTTTTTCTATAACATAAAAATAAACATCTACTTTTTCTTATACAATTTTCATCTTGTATCTTTTCTTCAACTTACCAAAACTCCTTCTAAATAACAACAAAAATGCCTACATCCTTTTCTGATCAACTTCCTCTCGTGACTTATGGCATTTATCCAAAATATCTCTACATTTTAATCTTCATCTTTCCTCCTATGCTTCAACTCCCAGATGCTCCACAAGCGTCTCATCTCTTATAAAGCTGAACTCTTTGCTCAAACCTTTGCTAAAAATTCCACTCCTGGTTGATAAAGGGCTTGTTCCTCTTTCTCCTCCATCATCTGACTATATGTTCCCTATTACTTATGAATCCTTCTATGACATGTTTTCTTCGCCCTTTCTGCCTATATCCTCGGAAGGCTTACGGTCCTGCGAGTCCCTCCTATTGCTCTCAAAACGGTGCTTTTCTGTGCTTGCACCCTTTCCTGGTCAGATTTTTCCGCCTTTGCTCCTACTACTTCCACCTTCCTTCTTGCTGAAAGTTTGCTGACCTTCAATATGTTCTAAGAAGGGTGACCGTTTTAATCCTCAAACTACCGTCCTATAGCTTTGACTTTCCTGCCTCTTCTAAAGCAATTTATTTTCCTACTTAATAAGAAGACATTCTCAGCTCTATTTGCTCACATCTTCAATTTATCGTTAGTACACGGTTTCATAAGGGCGATCTACTGGGCGATCTTCTAGCTCTCTAACTGAATCTTGTCATCGCCCCCTCTTTAGGGGCGTGTTCTCGGTGAAAACTTTTGCTGCTGCCCTTGACATATCAAAAGCTTTTGATAGAGTATGGGACAAATCTTAATTTCCAACTACACTCATTCGTTTCTTATCCTTCTCCTCTGTACCTTCATCTTGAGTTTTTCCTTTCAAACCGTTCTATTGCGCTACTGTAACGGACATTGTTCTGCTCCTAAATCTATCAACAGTGTGTTCCCCAGGGTTCTGTCTATTAGCTACTCTCTTTCTATTATTCATTATGATCTTCTAAGTCTAACTCAAAGCCCTATCCACTCCTACCTGATGATTCTACCCTGCATTTTTTCAACGTAACATATTTATTTTCCATAATCCAAAAGCGAGTCAGACTTTCCCTGCATGGAATGCGTCTTGGAGGATGAACGTCTTGGGGTTGCCACTGTGTCTCGGTCCAAGATAGCGCCCGTCACTCGCGCTGCGTCGCCCAAAACATTGCCCTGAGAAACAACGTTTCCATATCGGACTTGAACGTCGGATAAGATTCTCACCAAGACTTTTGTTCGGTATGACAAGCTCTCGGTGATCTGTAATATATATATTCATATATATTATCATATAATATATATATATTCAGATATATAAATTATATATATACATATACATATTTATAATATCTATATATATATTATAATATATATATATCAATATTATCATATACATATATATATATCATATATATGTATATATATAATATATATATATATATACTACTATATATACACAATAAACGGGAGGAACAGGTACATTTATACCTTGTTTGTAAGATCTGATTCCGTCCTTACATAAAATATATCTGCCTTCGGTTCGTATTCAACAACATCCGCCCACGCTTCATGTCAGCAACATAACAACAACTGGCAACCTGTCCACTCATATTATTTACCTTTTACAACAAAATTGAACGCCGAAGTGAGTTTTCGCAGGGGATGCTGGAGCCTATGTTTGATCTCAATAAGGCGTTTGACTCAGTGCATCCGTGAGTCAGTCTGGGATCTTCTGCGACTTCGAGGATTCCTGCAAGGACTATTGTTTGATAACTGGTCTGTATCTCTGGACTGAGAGTGCTGTGAAAGTGTGGGCAGTGTACCAGCTTCTTTTCCTGTGAATACAGGAGTGAGGCAAGGGGCATCTTGCCCCATCACTTTTCAACGCTTGTAAATGACTGCGTATTGACGGTTTGTAGATCAAACAGTGATTGTGGAGCAGTCCGTCGCAACACCAAGATCACTGATCTTGTTTTTGCCGATGAGGCAGTAATCTTTGCTGAGTCGCTGGAGGTCTGGTGATCGGCTCTCGAATGCGCTCTGCCCCGAGGAGGCCAAGCTTTGGGACTTGAAGGTCTTCCCGGCTCAGACCAAGCGTCCAGAGTATTTGGAGACTTGACTAGATGAAGCAGTACAGTCTGTTTCATTGCGTGTGGCGAGGACATTGAGATCTTGGAAAGTTTACATAAACCTTGGTACAGCCGCAGTCCCATCAATGACGGCGGTCACGTCCAAGAAGTTCTTACGGCGGATTGGCATAGCCCCGGTGTTATGACTCGCTCAGCGGGAGTCTTGGCGTTGTCGGTACCTGTGGTAAGGAGGCAAAGATCCGGTTCTTGTGCAACGTCGCTTGTGATACCTGTCTTACTCTATCGCGTTGTGAGACTGGACACTAATAGTGACTTGAAGGACGAATCAATCCGCTTTTGGTAATAAGTGTCTTCGCAGAATCCATGGGTATATCGCTGGGATGATTAACGTGTCAAATCCAGCGATTGTCACCGTGAGACTGAATCGAGGCCTATTAACTGCATAGTCCTTCCAGCGCCAACTCGGCTATATGGGCATGTGGGCACGCTACCCTGAAACCGGATCCTTCCCATCGGGTTGTTCTGTAATAGACAATCGGCGTGGAAGGAGGCCAAGGGGCGCCCACAAAGGCTCGTGGGGATGGGGCAAGTAATGTTTTCTTGTCGAGAGCTGCTAGGTATGGGAAAGGAGCCTCATGGGAAGTCAGCCGCAGTGGTGACCTCTCGGGTAGTGGCGTCGCTAGGGTGGGCGAGGCGACCGCCGCCCCCCCCGCGTATGCCCCCAAACTGCTTGATTGCACTTACAGACATTTCACCGATGGTCAACCACTTGTGCAAATCACTACAATAAACTGGTGGTTCCAAGGTCGGGAGGTCCACTGCCTTCACAAGTCACAGTCTGTCATCACCTCCAGCAACACAACTACAAGTGACTCGACCATCCTTTCTTGTTTATTTTATGACATTGAACTTTCAGTCTTGCAAGTGGTCTATATGGCCTCCTAGAACAATACCACGTTTATAGAAAAACTATTAACATGGCCCTCTTATTTTCAGTGTCCGCACTGATCTTACGTAGTTTTGAGAGACAGAGAGACGACGCGCAGTCATGCCAGAGATGAGCATAGGACGAGAAGGAAGAGCAAGCTAGAAGAGAGAGAGCCCCGAGAGAGAGAGGAGAGAGAGCAGAGAGGCAGAGAGAGACTATTATGAAAACCTTCTCCCCGGAATAACTAACACTGAACTCACTGCAGTTGATTTTGGTCAACGTTATTCACGCGTGAAATTCCCCTACACAAGTAAGAGTGAAGGAGGCATTATAACGTGCAGGTGCCCTCCCCACCCCCACCCCGCCCTTTTGTAGCAAGTGGCAGACAGACGAGACCCAGGTGTATGGAGGAGAGAGGTGAGAAGCGGAGGAGTGTGCTGTCTTAATACTTCTTGAACTCCTCATTCTCCCATAAAAGAGAGGAGAGAGAGAGACAGAAGGGGGATAGAAAAGAGAAGGAGAGAGAGAGACGTAGAGAGAGAGAG
>JACEEZ010020750.1:30000-37138 GCA_016584305.1 Chionoecetes opilio
ATGAACAATATTAATGTGTAGGTAGAGGTGCTGATAGTTTTGTGGTAATGACTAGCATTGCGTTGAGGGAAAATCTTAAGAAAAAGGGGCTCCACGGTAAGCTGACCCAAATTGTTGGCTCTATGTGTTATACTTACTGTCCTTAACACATCTGTTTAGTTTTTAATGAGTGCCGCTCCTTACTTTGCCTACATGGCGATATTAAATTTCAGGTTCTTGAGAAAAACTAAGTCCAGTGGGGTTAGGTTAGGTCAGGTCAGGTTAGGTTAGTGCACAGCCCGATGGGCTCGAGGGGGGGGTGCTAGGTTAGGTCTGTAGAGTTTTGTCATCTTTAGAATAAAGGCTCAACCCCCTATCTTCTCTTTTTATAGACAACAAGCTTGGGGACATGGTGGAAAGGGGGTTTTGGGTGGGGGAGCACACATATAAGGGAAATAGGGCCCCGATAAAGTTATGACTGGGGAAATTTCCCTATTTAGGATTTTTTTGTGGGGGCCCATATTTCCCTTATGTGTGTGCTCCCCCAAAACCCCAAAAAACGGTTTTCACCTTTTCCCCAAAATTTTTATAAAAAAGAATAGTTGAACTTTTTTAAGATTTATTTACCTATATATATATATATATATATATATTATATATATATATATAATTATATAAAATATATTAAATAATAATATATATATATAATATATATATATATATATATATGGTGTATTTCTGTATATTTTGGTTAAATTAGTATGTTTATGAAAGAAGGATTAATGGCTATTTTTTGGTGTACCTGTTTTTTATGTTGACATATAATTAATGGTGTAAAATGTGTACAGTAAACCCTCGCTTGACGAACAAATTGGGGGAAGGAATGCGAGGTTAAAATTTATCCGAGTGATCCGAACTTTTCGCATATAACAAATTGGGGTCGTTATATGGGGTGAAAGTTCCCTTTTTCCCGACTAATTCCGTGTATCGTGAATTTTGTCCGTTACATCTGACAAAAGTTCGTACACTTACATACATGCAGCCATCACAAATACTACACGAATACAGGGCAATTAAAAACAATCAAAAACCGTACAACGCATATACTGAACTTATTGGGTAAAAGCACGCATATACCGGAACTGGCAGAAAAGTGTTGAAGCCGATATTGTTATATAAAGGCCCCGTAAAAGCGAGGGTTGTGTGTATACACAAACTTTGAAAAAGTACAAACAGGAGCATCAGTGTATATACCTAATACGTTGGGTTTTGGGGTGACATTAAGTAGGATTAGGTATGGGTCAAGAGTTTTTCGCATATAGGAAATACAAAATTATGAAACTAGTTATGAGAAATTGTATTTGTTGAATAGAATGTTAATCGTATTTACTGGCTACTTTGGTTGCAATTATCTGACCAATCAGTATTACACTGGCCCTTTGTGCATTAAAATCTGAGGTTTAAATACATTTTTATTTTAGTGTATAGTTGGATTATTTGCTTCTGTTATTAATTTTACTTGTCCTTATAAAATTCTATATAGGTACACATTAACAACATACTTTTTTATATTATTTGCATTTCCTTGTATATTTACCCGTTCATCTATAAGGTGGCAAATATCGGTAAAAATTTTGGATGAAACTATGAAACATGACTATTGTCATGTATTAACAAACACTCATAATGCTGTCTGTCTCTATTCCTTTCATTTGGCAGGGGTTTAATCTGCAATAGTAACACAGTCTATATTTCAGTATGTATGTGCCGGTTGCATGAAGTGTTTATCCGACCGAAGATGAAGGAGAAGACTCTGAGAGAAGGGGTGAGAGGAGGAGTAAATAAATAAATAAATATCTTATTTCCATGAAACATGGTTTTACTATCAAACTTACATCACAGATGTTCTATGCAATATATACTAAAAAGAAACTTCTGAAAATCACGCAAATAAAAAAAATACGTACATAAAAAAAAAGTCCAAACGAAAACATTAAAAGGAAATTTAAATTTTAACATAAACAATAAGAACTAAAAGTCACTTCAATATCTTTAAAATACTACTAACATATGCAAAAGCTATTTGATAAAGGGGAAACAAATTTTAGTTCACTTAGGGGCAATTAAAGTAAATTTATAAGTCAAGACTTAAAAGTGTAGACTTCCATAATTAATGATGCATGAAGGCAAATTGTTTCCCGAGAAGGTACAGGAGGGAAGTGGGAGAATTTAAATTTTAAGTGCCAAAATTTTTGCCAAGGAATGAACAGAAAACCCCGCACCTTTCACAGCAAAAAAAATCAAAAACCAAGAAACCCACTGGGAGGGAAGTGATCCTATTGTCCTCCAAAACTATTTACCCCGCATAGGGCAGGTAAAAAAAAAAGTAAATTGGAAAAGTATTGTGAGGTGAGCCCTTTTTCCTTCTAAATTATTAAACCTTTGGAGGAGAAAAAAAGAATGTAAATTTTTGTCCAAATTCCAAATGAAACAGCCCCTATCTTAACAAAAATAATGCCACAACGGTCCGGCCCCTTTCGCAGTGTGGCGTTTGTTTTTGTTTACCAGTAAAAAATAAGCCCTTTTGGAACCCCCCACCAGCCCCAAATTGTCCCCGCCCGGTTCCTTTCCAAAGCCGGAGGAGAAAAAAACTGAAGGAAGGAAGAACCTTAAGAAGCTCGGCTTTTAAGGCTTTCTTTACCAAAATTCGCCTTGTACAAACGCGCGTGAAACAGCGGCACTTTGACACTCCGGGGGGTCCTTTGGCAGGCAAAAACAAAAAAAGCCCGGCCGAAAAATTTTCGGGCCTTACCAAGCCTTTAGACCCCAAAAGGGGAAAGCGATTTTCCACCCAGGGTTCATCTTTTGTCATCCGACCCCGGAAAATATTCCCCAGACCCTTTATAAATGTAAGGGGCTGTACTTAGCCAGTGGTTTAAAATTTTTTTACCAATTTATTTTCATAAATTAGCCCCCAATATATAGACTGCATCCATGTATATTTTCAATTTTTAAAATTTATGCATTGAAAATAATCATTTTGCATTGAAAATTTAAATTTTAGGGGATTAAAATTTGTATTAAAATATTAAAAAGTGTTTCTGTAAATTGTAACTACGTAAGTAGAGAAAAAAAGTATTGATTTATTGGGCAAGTGAAAATTATGCGTACAATAGCCGCAAAGCCGACCCCCGGGCGGCCTTTTTTGGCTAGCTCCTGCGAGGGCTATTTGGTGGGCCGAAGGCCACCAAACAGACTCTCCAGATAGCCCCTTCTAACTTTCCTGAAATCATGGATTTAGAAATGTTTTGTATTAACGCCAACCCATTCAATCAAGCCCCTTCAACTTTCCTGTAAGCAAAGCCACCCTCCGGGCGGACTTTTTGGCTAGCTCCTGCGGAGGGTTATTGGTGGGCCTTCGGCCCACCAAACACAGACTCTCCAGATAGACCCATTACCCACCACCTCGGCCCACCAAACACAGACTCTCCAGATAGCCCCTTCTAACTTTCCTGAAATGTATGTATTCCCCCCACCCATTACCCATCACCCCCCACCCATTCACTCACCCATTACCCATCACCACACACCCATTCACTCACCCATTACCCATCACCCCCCACCTATTCCCTCACCCTCACACACCCCCACCCATTCACTCACCCATCACCCCACACCCATTACCCATCACCCCACCCATTCACTCACCTATTACCCATGACCCTACATCAAGGTTTCCTCAATTCTCGCAACCCACTTTTTTTTCTTCAGTTCTCGCTAATAGGCTGCTAAAAAAAAAAAAAAATATCGGATCATCCTATACGTGGGCTTAAAACCTTCCCCTGGTCAACCTGATTCCAAAACTGTGACATATGATGGGATTCCGCCACAGGGGGCGGCACCTATCGCGGACAGACAGACACACACACACACACACACACACACACACACACACACACACACACACACACACACACACACACACCACACTTTCGCTTATATTATTATAGAAGTCCTGCCTTCTCCCATCAACATTCTCTCTCTCTCTCTCACTTTATCTCTCTCTTATTAATGCATTTCACATATTGATTATATGATTATCAGTTTACGATGTGGCGACCCGCTGAGCAAAGGCTTGCGACCCAGTATTGGGTCGCGACCCGTACTTTGAAGAATCCTGCTCTAGGCCATATGTTCTCAAACTTTTTGGCCTCCGACCCCTCCAAATAATTTTGAAAGGCTTGCGAACCCCCCCCTTACCAAAGCATTTCTGACAACCTGACAGTTACATTTTCTTCTCTCTCTCTCTCTCTCTCTCTCTCTTACACACACACACACACACACACACACACACACACACACACACACACACAAACACACATAGGTAGGTCGTATTGCTCCGTATCATAACATTCTAAGTATAATTAATATATTTGGTACAACATTGTGAATACATAAATGATACCGTAATCAGTGCAATCTATATCCTATATTCTTGCTTTACACGCAGCAAAAAAATAAGTCTGACCTAAATAAAGTTTAGATTTGTGATGTGGATTTCTAATGCAAGAGCAAGGGTTGGACAGTGATGATACTGTACAAGTACGTGTGTAGCCTATATGGCTACTTGACGTGCGAGCGTGGCGGTGACTCTTTTCTCAGAGTCAGATTATGTAGCTACCTGTACTTTTTTGTTAGCAATGTATTACAGCCTAGGAAGGTATAATCATTGTTTTGTTTTATACTGAAAATATATATAAGAATAATCATAAATTATGAATATTGTGTTGTCTAATGCAGTTTGCACATTCTAGAAATCTCGCGACCTTCCAGAAGACTTTCGCGACCCCTGGAGGTGTCGCGACCCCTAGTTTGAGAACCCCTGCTCTAGGCCATAGTCCCCCGAACACTATCTCCATCCTCCACCCTCCAAGTTCGCGTGACTCGTCTTATTATTTTCACCGATTATTATTCATGTTGACATTAATGAGTCGAAATGATAAAAGTTAGATATCATAGCTTCAGGAATAATTTCATTGACGAAAAAAAGCTACTAATGGAAGAATTTAACTTTGTACAAATACGATTCCTTGCACTTGACAAAGAACGTTGGTGATAATAACACAGAGGCTCTAACACGAAATGATGAACACGAACATTCCTGTTGCTTTTACATACTTCATCTCTAGAACGCGAGCACCGCCGTTCTGACACCTGGGCAACTATACAGGTCAAGGTACGATCAGGCTGCCGCAGACACCTTGCCAAAGAGAGAGTCTAAGGTAACACAACGTAGTAAATCAGTTTACATGTATATACGTATGTGTACTATTTCCCCAAGGAGGAAGTCCATATCTTTTATGAGAGTCACTATAGTCTGCACTTCACTACAGTGAAAGCAAGGCACTAAAGTGACACTGATGCTCCTCGAGTCCACAGTGAGGCAAAACTACTATAGTTATTGTTGAGAATGCTGAGTTTTCTTTCATGGTTAAGAATGACCGTTTTATCTCACTCTCTCCCCAGCAAGGCGGGGAATCCAGCAAACGATCTTATTGAATAAAATTTGAATGAGAGGTGACAATTGAACACAGGTCATGAAACATAATCTGCAGTGCATTGTTTGAAATATTCGCTGGGTTTTTTTCACGCATAGCCCTATATTTTTATCTCTTAACAACTAAATATATGTACATATGAGTGATTAACAATAAAGACCCCTCACTCCTGATAAAAAAAATATTAAGGAATGATAACACAGGACATAGACTACTGGTATACAGTGGTCTATGCACAAGAACATTAACTGTCATCCAAATATAATCTAACACATAAGCCTCCCCCCTCCTCGAAACAGCCCCAAATGGAATGGTCCCTTAAAATAATCTATCAACAATAAATAATAAAGCGGCTCAGTAAAATGTCTTGAGATGCAAATTCATTCATAACAATTTATACATGATAATAAAGTTACATTTTTCTTCAGTACGCACGGAGGCAGCCACTGAGGAATGAGTGCGGGTTGGGCGTCGTCACTCCCTGTCTTCCCCATCAACCCTGCTGCCCTACACATGACTAGTGTGACGATGCATAAACTGTCAGTCTGGTTTGAACATCACTGAATACACTTGTGTACCTCCCCTCCCTCAACCAACGATGTCCTTGACTCTTAACTGTTTCCCACTTACAGAAGCTACCAAATACAATATATGCATATATATATATATATATATATATATATATATATATATATATATATATATATATATAATATAATTATATATACAATTTTTTTGTACATATATATATATATATTATATATATAATATATATATATATATATATATATATATATTATATATATATTATAAATATTATATTATATATAAAATATATATATATATATATATATAAAAATATATATTAAGATATAGTATATCTACTATATATATCTATATATATATATATTTAAGAGGAAGAGAGAGAGAGAGAGGAGAGAGAGAGAGAGGAGGAGAGAGAGAGAGAGAGAGAGAGAGAGAGAGAGAGAGAGGAGAGAGAGAGAGAGAGAGAGAGGAGAGAGAGAGAGAGGAGAGAGAGAAGGAGAGAGAGAGAGAGAGGAGAGAGAGAGAAGAGATAAGATAAGATTTTCATCCTATCTAGACACTTTGCAAGTACCAACTACAAGGTTATTGACTATACAAAGCGCCGCCACGTCAGCACGAACAGGCGGACTCGAACCGCTGACACGAATGCACAGGACGCTGCAATTTGCGAAACTCACGTCTCTACAACCTTGCACCCTGACGGGCAGAGAGAGAGAGGAGAGAGAGAGAGAGAGAGAGAGAGAGAGAGAGAGAGAGAGAGAGAGGCGGATCTTGGGAAAAGTTTTGAAGGAGCAGAGATTAAAGATAGCCTGGGGATTCCTTTTTTGGGGGGGAGTGGGCAAGCTACCAGATGGCCTATTAAACTCTGATAAAGTGTACTGTACTAAATCTTCTGGTATAGTTGTAGTAGCTATATAATTTTAGCACAAATATTAATAGATAATTATAATCAACGAACCAGTGCATCAGCATCACAAATATTGTTTTGTAGTCATGCAAAGTCCCATAAAAAACAACATGGAAACAAACATATTGCTATTTTTTTTTTATTTTTT
>JACEEZ010020750.1:42807-57775 GCA_016584305.1 Chionoecetes opilio
CCCCCACACACCGCTTGCATACACGCCTCCTTCCCACACACACGCCTGCACACACGCTCCTTCCCACACACACGCCTGCAGACACGCTTCCTTCCCACACACACGCCTGCACACCGACACCCTTCCCACACAGACGCCTGCACACACACACGCCTGCACACACGCCTCCTTCCCACACACACGCCTCCTTCCCACACACACGCTTCCTTCCCACACACACGCCTGCACACCGACACCCTTCCCACACACAGCCTGCACACCCGTCTGCACACCGACACCCTTCTTACACACACGCCTACTTCCCACACACACGCCCTCCACACACGTGTGTGTTGTGTGTGTATGTGTGTGTGGTGTGTGCAGGAAGGGTGTTGGTGCGCAGGCGTGTGTGCAGGCGTGTGTGTGGGAAGTGTCGGTCACAGCGACAGATTCACTGTCTGACACCGAAGTACAATCGGTCATCATAACATTTGCCGACAGGTGTCAGACAGAGTGTCTGCGGGCGTCCCTGTTCTGACGTCATCAATAACAGTCGTAGCCCTGTTGGAGGGAAGATTTTTTTTTTCGCGCGCTTTTTACAAAAGTCGTGTTTTTACGGAAATAAGGCCTGGAAATCAATTATTTTTGGTGGATTAGGTGTTTTGAATTCAACATAATTTTGAGTCAACATAATTAGGCAAAAAAAAAATGGGTCCGGACGACTACTTTAACATGCAGCGGCTAGCGAGAATTCTGGCGGGTTTACTATACAAGGTGGCGAAAAAAAATTCTGGCCCCACACCCCCCTCCGAAAAATAATCCTTGGTGCGCCCCTGTGTAGGGCTCCCTGGCTCTCCAAATACTTTCATTAATGATCCCCACATATCATGCTGCTCAAGAACTTAATTATGATCATCCCTCAACAAACGAAATAGCTAAAACATAAGCATTACCTATAATTACCCTATATTATGCATTACCCAAACCGCTACCCTAGAAGGGATCTGATTGCCCTAGTTTAGGGTATTTTACCCTAAAATGGAAGCCCTGCCTATACTACACAACTGTCTTCACCACCAGCACACACAACACACACACACACTGGCAAACACACAGAAGAGGAAGTCTCAGCATGAAGGAAATACATCAATGACAATGGATAATCAAAAGTACATTGATGAATAAATATATAAATACATAATTATATGAATCTTGTAAACAAAACCATCAGCACTCTACTAGGCTGTACCTTGCAAGGCGGCGGGCGGACGCCTCTGCGCTAGACCATGGCAGGGGCTTCCCAGGGGCCTCTTGAGGCTGTGAGCAACACTGTAGTTCCTTTTTCCAGTGCAGACAAATCAAAACACCGGTATTAGCGGCCCGGGTAACCACAACGCCTCGCACGGGCTGAATAATAAAAACAACAATTACGGAGGACATGCACGCGTGTGTACACTTCAAAGCTCGCTACAACACTGCCGATTGGCGGACGAATCCCGCGGGCCGCGGGCCGCGTGACGCGTCTTATTATTTTCACCGACTATTATTCATTTTGACATTATATCATAGCTTCAGGAACAATTTCATTGACGAAAAAAAGCTACTAATGGAAGAATTTAACTTTGTACAAATACGATTCCTTGCACTTGACAAAAAAACGTTGGTGATAATACCACAGAGGCTCTAACACGGAATGATGAACGTAAACATTCTTGTTGCTTTTGTTTAATTCATCACCATCGGTACTATTGTTGTATAACTACTGTCGTTACTTATTACTTATATCATTATTGATATCATACCTTCCTTCTCCCGTGTGGAAAGACGGAAATATACATAAAAAAGATTGAATCTTAAGGGTCAAAACAGGCGTCGCATAACACGTGTAAGGCTGAAGATTACATCATCCCACACAGTTTCCTAGGCTGCCAGGAACTTGTTATTGATGTTTGTATTATCCTGAATACATAAAACAAATCTGATCTAATGAACATTAACATTAGTAACAGCAAAGCAAATAATTTAGTACATTATCTTAGAGTACAATTATAATTACCTCGCGAGCCACGACTTTGACACCACAGATGTACCCACAGTCTATAACGGTCATCCGACGCGCAGGTTGGGGGTGGGGCTTAGTGACGTCACGCGATCCAGGTGACGATACAGTGATACAGTGTGTACTCGCGGTTGCCACTCGGTGAAATTATGAATGATTTAATCATTATCTTTACTGGAAGCTGTCCCCTCCCAAAGGGGAAAAAAAAAAAAACAACCCCAAAAACCCCCCCCTTTTAAAAAACCCAAAAAAAAAAAAGGGGGGGGGTTTTTTTTTTTTAAAAAAAAAAAACCCCAAAAAAAAAAAAAAAATTTTTTAAAATTTAAAAAACCCCAAAAAACCCGGGGGGGCCGGGGGGGGGAAAAATTTCCTTTTCCCCGGGGTTTTTAAAAAAAAGGGTTCCCGGGGGGGCCCCCCCCCCCCCAAATTTTGGTTTTTTCCCGGGAAAAAAACCCCCCGGAAAAAACCCCGGGGGGGGGGGCCCCCGGGCCCCCGGGGTTAAAAAAACCCTTTTTTTTTCCCCAAAAAAACCCCCCCCAAACCGGGGGAAAAAAAAAAAAAAAAACCCCCCCGGGGAAACCCCTTTTTTTTCCCAAAATTTTTAAAAACAATTTTTGGGCCCCCCCGGGGGGGAAAAAAAAAAAAAAATTTTTAAAAAAAAAATTTTTTTTAAAAAACCCCCCTTTTTTTTTAAAAAAAACCTTGGGGAAAAAAAAAATTTTAAAAATTTTTTTGGGGAAAAAGTTCCCTTTTTTAAAAAAAAAAAGGGGGTTTTTTTTAAAAAAAAAATTATTTTAAAAAAATTTTTTTTTTTTAAAAAATTTAAAAAATATTTTTAAAAAAAAAATTTTTTTTAAAAAAAAACCTTTTAAAAAAAAAATTTTTTTTTTCCCCCCCCCCTTTTTAAAAAAAGGAAAAAATTTTTTTTTAAAAAAAAAAACCCAAAAAAAAAAAAAAAAAAAAATTTTTTGTCCAAATTTTTAATTAAAAAAAATTAAACCCCCCAAAAAAACCCCTTTTTTAAAAAAAAAAAAAGCCAAAATTTTTTTTTTTAAAAGAAATTTTTTCCCCCCCCTTGGGGGTTTTTTTTAAAAAAAAAAAGGGTTAAAAAAAAACCCGGGGTTTTTTTAAAAACAAATTTTTTTAAAAAGGGGTTTTAAAGGGGTTTTGGGGAAAAGGGGAAAAAAAGGGTTTAAATTAAAAAAAAAAAAAAAATTTTTTTTTTCCCAAAAAAAAAAATTTTTTTTAAAAAAAAGGGGGGAAAAAAATTTCCCCCCCCCCCCCAAAAAGGGAAAAACCCCCTTTTTTTTTTTTTTAAAAAAAGGGGGCCCCCCAAAAAACCCCTTTTTTTTGGGGGAAATTTTTGGGGATTTTAAAAATTTTTTCCCTTTTTTTTAAAAAATTTTTTTTTTTTTTAATTTTTAGTTTAAAAAATTAAAAAAATTTTTAAAACCCCCCCAAAAAAAATATTCCCACTTTAAAAAAATTTTTTTTTTTTTTTTTTTTTTTTTTTGGGTTTTTTTTTCTTAAAAAAATTTTTTTTAAAAAAACCCCCCAAAAAGGGGGAAAATTTTTTTAAAATTTTTTAAAAAAAAAATTTTTTTTTGGGGGGTTTTTTAAAAAATTTGGGGGGGCCAAAAAACCCCCCCCGGGGGGAAAACCCCCCCCAAAAAGGCCCAAGGGAAAAAAAGGGGGGGGGGGGGGCCAAAAAATTTTTAAAAAGGGGAAAAAATTTTGGGGGGGGGGAATTAGGAAAAAATTTTTTTTTTTCCCCCCAAAAAAATTTTAAAAAAAACCCCCTTTTGGGTTTTTTTTTTGGGGGCCCCCCCAAAAAAAATTTTTTTTTTCCCCCGGGGGAAAAAAAAAAATTTAAAACCCAAAAAAATTTAAAAAATTTTGGGTTTTTTTAGGGGGGAAAAAACCCCCGGGGGTTTGGGGGGGGGAAAAAAAAGGGCCCAAATTCCCCCCCTTTTTAAAAAAGGGGTTTGAAAGGGGGAATTTAAAAAATTAAACCCCCCCCCTTCCCCCCCTTTTAAAACCCCCCCCCCAAACCCCCCCCCCCCCCCCCCCAACCCCCAAAAAAAAAAAAAACCCCCCCCCCCCTTTTACCCCCCCAACCCCCCCCCCCCCTTCCCCCCCCCCCCCCAACCCCCCAACCCCCCAAAACCCCCACCCCCCCCCCTTTCCTCACCCCCCCACCCCCCCATTCCCCCCCCCAACCCCCCCCCCCCCCCCAAACCCCCCCCAAAACCCCCCCCCACCCCCCCCCCCTTTTTCCCCCCCCCCCCAACCCCCCCCCCCCCAACCCCCAAAACCCCCCCCACCCCCCCAATTTTCCCCCCCAAAAAAAAAAAAAAAAAAAAAAAAAAAAAAAATTTTTTTTTTTCCCCCCCCCCCCCCCCTTTTTTCCCCCCAAAAATTTTTTTAAAAAAAAAAGGAAAAAAGGGGAAAAAAAAACCCCAAAACCCCCCCCCTTTTTTTTTTTTTTTTGGGGGGGGAAAAAAAGGGGGGGGAAGGGGGGAAAAAAAAAAAAAAAAAAAAGGGGGGAAAAAAAAGGGGGGAAAAGGGGGGGGGGGAAGGGGGGGAAGGGGGGAGAGGTGGGGGAAAAAGGGGGGGGGAAAAAAGGGGAGAAGGGGGAAAAGGGGGGGGAGAAAAAAGGGGGGGGGGGGAAAGGGGGGGGGGGGGGGGGTTAAGGGGGGAAAAAAAAAGGGGGGGGAAAAATTTTTTTTTTTTTTATTTGGAAAAAAATTTTTTAAAAAAGTTTTTTTTAAGGGGAAAAAAAAAACCCCTTTTTAAATTTTTGGGTTTTTTTTAAAAAAAAAAAAAAAAAAAAATTAAAAAAAAAAAATTTTAAAAAATTTTTTCCCTTTTGGAAAAAAAAAAAAAAAAAAAAAAAAAAACAAGGGGGTTTAAAAATTTTTCCCCTTTTCCCCCCCCTTTCCCCCCCCCTTTTTTTTTTTTTCCCCCCCCCCCCCCCCCCTTTAAAACCCCCCCCCCCCCCTATTTTCTCTCCTTTTTTTTTTTTTCCCCCTTTTTTTTTTTTCTTTTTTTTTTTTTAAAAATTTTTTTTTAAAAAAAAAAGGGGGTTTTTTTGGTTCCCCCGGGGGGGAAAAAAAGGGGAAAGAAAAAAAATTTTTTTTTCCTTTTTTAAAAATTCCCAAAAAAAAAATCCAAAAGGGGTTTTTTTTGGGAAAAAAAAAAAAAAAAAAAAAAGGGGGGGGGGGGGGAGAGAAAGGGGGGGGGAAAAGGGGGGGGGGGGGGAAAGGGGGGGGGGGGGGAGAGAGAGGAGGGGGGGGGAGGAAAAAAGGGGGGGGGGGGAAAAAAGGGGGAAAAAAAACCCCCCAAAAAAAAAATTTCCAAAAAAGGGGGGGGTTTTTTTTAAAAAATTTTTTTTACCTTTTTTAAAAAAATTTTTTAAAAAAATTTAAAAAAATTTTTTTAAAAATTTTTTTTTTTTAATTTTTTAAAAAAAAAGAAAAAAGGGGGAAAACCTTTTTTTTTTTTTTTTTTTCCCAAAAAATTAATTTTTTTGGGGAAAAAAAAAAAATTTTTTTAAAAAAAATTAAAAAAAAATGAAAAATTTTAAAAAAAGTTTAAAAAGGGGGGGGGGGGGAAAAAAATTTTTTTAATTTTCCCCCTTTTCCCCCCCCGGGGGGGGGGGGAAAAAAAAAAGGGGGAAAAAAAAGGGGGGGAAAAAAAAAGGGGGGGGGGGGGGGGGAAAGGGGAAAAGGGGGGGAAAGGGGGGAAAAAAGGGGGGGGGGGAAAGGGGAAAAAGGGGATAAAAAAAAAAAAAAAAAAAAAAGGGGGGGGGGGGTTGGGGGCCCCTTTAAAAAAAAAATTTTTTTTTTAAGGGAAAAAGCGTCCCAAAAAAGGGCCCCCCCCTTTTTTTTGCTAGGCCCCCTTTTTTCCCCCTCCTTTTTCGGCCCCCCCAAAAAAAAAAAAGGGGGGGGGGGGGGGGGGAAGGGGGGGGAGAGGGGGGGAAAAAAAAAGAAGGGGGGGGGAGAGAGGGGGGGGGGGGAGGGGGGGGGCCGGGTAGGGGAAAAAAAGGGGGGGCCAAAAAAAGGGGGGGGGTTTTTTTTTGGCCCGGGGAAAAAGGAAATTTTTTTTGGGGGGGGAGGGGTTTTTCCCCCCCCCCCGGGTTTTTGGGGAAAACCCCCCCCCCTTTTAAAAAAAGGGGGCCCCCCCCCCCTTTTTTTGGGGGGAAAAAAAAACCCCCCCTTACCTTTGGGGCCCCCCCCCCCCGGGAAAAACCCTTTTTTTTTTGGGGGGCCCAACCGGGCACCCCAACCCCCAAAAAAACCGGGCCCCCCCCCCCCTTTTTTTTCCCCCCCTTTTTTTTTTTAAAAAAAAATTTAAAAAAACCCTTTTTTTCCCCCTTTTTTTTCCCTTTTTGGGGGGAAATTTGGGTTTTTGGGGTTTTGGAAAAATTTTTTTAAAAAAAAAAAATTTGGGGCCCCCTTTTTTTCCCCTTTTAAAATTTTTTTTTTTTTTTTAAAGGGGGGGCAAATTTTTCCCCCCTCCCTTTTTTCCCCGGGTTTTTTAAAAAAATTTTTCCCCCCCAAAGGTGGGGCCCCCCCCAAAAAATTTTTTAAAAAATTTAAAACCCCCCAAAAAATTTGAAAAAAGGGGTTTTTAAAAAACCCCCCAAAAAAGGGGGGGGGGGGGGGGCCCCGGGGCCCCCCTTTCCCCTTTTTTTAAAAAAAAAACCCCCTTTTTTTTTAACCCCTAAGGGGCCCCCCCTTTTAAAAGGGGCCCGGGGTAAATTTTTTTTTTCTTTTTCCCTTTTTAAAAAAAAAACCCCCCCCCTTTTTTCCCCCCTAAACCCCCCCCTTTTTTTTCCCGGGGCCCCCCCCAAAAAAATTTTTACCCCTTTTTTTTCCCTTTTAAAAAAATTTTAATTTTTTTTTCCCCCCCCAAAAAAAAAAAAAGGTTTTTTTTCCCAAACCGGGGGGGGGGGGGGGGGGGAAAAAAAGGGGGGGAAAGGGGGGGATTTGAAAAAAAAACCCCAAAAATTTTTTTTTTAATTTTTAAAAAAAAAAAAGTGGGTTTTTCCCCCCCCCTTTTTTTTGGGGGGTAGGGGGGGGGGGGGCCGGGGGAAAACCCCCCCCCCAAAAAAAAAAACCCCAAAAGGGGCAAAAATTTTCCGGGGAAAACCCGGGGGGGGCCGGGGGGAAAGGGGGGGGGCCCCAAAAAGGGGGGGAAAAACCCCGGGAAAACCCCCAAATTTTCCCTTTTTTAAAAAAAAAAATTTTTTCCCCAATTAAATTAAAAGGGGGGGGGGGTTTAAAAAAATTTTTTGGGCCCAAAAAAAAAAATTTTTGGGAAATTTTTTTTAAAAAAAAAGGGAAAAAAAAGGGGGTAAAGGGGAAAAAAGGGGAAAAAACATAAAAAAAAAGGGGGGGGGAAAAAATTTTTTTTTTTTGGGGGGGGGGGAAAAAAAAAAAATTTGCCGGGGGGGGGTTTTAAAAAAAAATTTTTTTTAAAAAAAAATTAAACCAAAAAAAAAAAGAAAAAATTAAAAAAAAAACAAAAACCCCCTTTTTTAAAAATTTTTTTTTTTACCCAAAAAAAAAATTTTTTTTCCCAAAAAAAATTCCCTTTTTAAAAAATTTTGGGGGGGGAAAAAGGGGGTTTTTTTTTTATTTTTTTTTTAAAATTTTTTTTTAAAAAAAATTTTTTTTTTTTAAAAAAGGGAAAAAAAAAAAAATTTAAATTTTTAAAAAAATTTTTCCCCCCCTTTTTTTTAAAAAAAAAATTTTTATTTTTTAAAACCTTTTTTTTTTAAAAAATTCCCCTTTTTTGGGGAAAAAAAAAAATTGGGAAAAAAAGGCCCGGGGGGTTTTTTTTTCTTTTTTTAAAAAATTGGGTTAAAATTTTTTTTTTTTAATTTAATTTTTTTTTTTAAAAATTTTTTTTTTAAAAAAATTTTTTTTTTTTAAATTTTAAAAAAAAAAAAGGAAAAAATTTTTCCCCCCCCCCCGGGGCTCCCAAAAAAAAATTTAAAACCAAAATTTTCCGCCCCGGGGGGAATTTGGGGGGGGGGAAAAATTTTTTAAAAAAATTTTTGGGGAAAAAAAAAAAGGGTTTTGGGGGAAAAAAAAAACAAATTTTTTCCCGGGGCCCCCCCCCACCCCCTTTTTTTTTAAATTTAAATTTTTTTTCCCCCCCCCCCAAAAAAAAAAAAATTTTTTGGTTTTAAAGGGGAAAAAAAAAGGGGGGGGGGGGGAAAAAAAAAAAGGGGAAAAAAGGGGGGGAAAAAAAAAAAACCCGGGGGAAAAAGGGGGGGGCCCCCTTTTTTTTTTTCCCCCCCCCCAAAAATTTTTAAATTTTTCCCCCCCCCTTTTAGGGTTTTTTTTTGGGGGGGGGGCCCCCCCCCCCCCCGGCCCCGGGGGGCCCCCCCCCCGGGGGGGGGGGAACCCCCCCCCCCCAAAAAAATTTTTTTTTTTTAAAAGGGGGAAAACCGGGGGGGGGGTTTTTCCCCCCCCCAAAACCCCCCTTTTTCCCCACCCCAAAAAAACCCCCCCTTTTTTTACCCCCAATTTCCCCCCCTCCCCCCTCATTCCCAATTCCCCGGGGTTTTTTTTTCCCCCCCCTTTTTTTTTCCCCCCCCCTTTAGGGCCCCCCCCGGGGGGGCCCCCCCCCCATTTTGGGGTTTTTCCCCCTTCCCCAAAAAAATTTTTTCCCCTTTTTTTTTTTTTTGGGCCCCCCCCCCCGTCCCCCCCCCTTCCCCCCCCCTTTTTTTTTTTTGGGGGGGGGGGGTTGGGTTTTTTTCCCCCCCAAAAATTTTTTTCCCCCCCCCTTTTTTCCCCCCCCCCCCCCGGGGTTTCCCCCCCCCCCCCTTTTTTTTTTTTTTGTTTGTTTTTTCCCCCCCCCCCCCCCCCCTCCCCTTTTCCCCTTCCCTTTTTTTGGGGGGGGGGGCCCCCCGGGGGGGAAAGGGGGGGGAAAAGGGGGGTTTTTTGGGCCCCCCCCGGCCCCCCCCCTTTTCCCCCCGGGGTTTTTTTTTTTTTTTCCCCCCCAAAAAAAAAACCCCCCCCCCCCCCCCCCTTTTTGGGGGGGCCCCCCCCCCAAAAAGGGGGGGCCCCGGGGGGGGGGGGAAACCCCCCCCCCTTTTTTTTTGGGAAAAAATTTTTTTTTTTCCCCCCCCCCCCCCCCAAAAAAAATTTTTTAACCCCCTTTTTTTAAATTTTTCCCCCCCCCAGGGGTTTTTCATTGGTTTCCTTTTGGTTTTTTTTTTTTTTTTCCCGGGGGGAAAAAAAAAATTTTTTTTTGGTTTCAAAACCCCCTTTTTTTTTAAAAAAAAAACCCCAAAAAAACCCAAAAAAATGGTTTTCCCCCCTTTTTTTTTTTTCCCCCCCATTTTAAAGTTTTCCCTTTTTTTTTTTTATTTTCCCCTTTTTTTTAAGGGGAAAAAATTTTTTTCCCCCCGGTTTTTTTTTTTTTTTTAAAAAATTTTTTAAAAACCCCAAAAATTTTAAAAAAATTTTTTTTAAAAAACCCCCCTTTTAAAATTTTTTTTTTTTTTTCCCAAAAAAAAAACCCCTTAAAAAACCCCCAAAAAAAAAGGGGTTTTCCCCCCCCGGGGGCCCCCCCCCCAAATTTTCCCCCCCCCCGGGGGTTTTTAAAAAAACCCCTTTTTGAAAACCCCTTTTTTTCCCCCCCCGGGGGGGGGTTTTTTTTCCCGGGGGAAAAAAAAAACCCCCCAAAACCCCAAAACCCTGGGGCCCTTTCCCTTTTTCCTTCCCAAAAAATTTCCCCCGGGGGGCCCCCCCAAAAGGGGGGGTTTTTGTTCCTCCCCCCCCCGGGGGGGGGGGGGGGCCCCCCCCCCCCGGGGGCCCCCTTTTTTCCCTTTTTTTTCCCCCCCCCCCCACCACCCCTTTACCCCCCCCCCCCCCCCCCTTTTAAAAAAAGGGGCCCCCCCGGGTTCCCCCGGGGGGCCCCCCAAAAAGGGGGGGAAAAAAAGGGAAAAACCCCAAAGGGGGAGGGGAAAGGGGGGGGGGGGGGCCCCCCCCCCTTCAAACCCCCCCCTTCCCCCCCAAAAAACCCCCCCCCCCAAACCCTTTTAGGGGGTTGGTTACATGGTAACAATTAGTTATAATAATCATATATGTTTCAATTGTTTGACTGCATTAGATGGGGGAATAATAGACGATGATTTTGATATGTTAAACTGACCAGTATGTTGTATATTAGTGAAGATATTGTCATTTATGTTGAAAGTTGTCGGCGAAACCGAAGTAATTTTTCCGCCTTTTTTTAGGTTTTTGCCGTTCCATGACTAAACTTGTACCAATTACTGCATTAATTGTTCTTATTACAATAGGCCATGATATTCTTGTCACGTGGGCACCAAAATTAAATTTGTAACTACATTATTTGTGATTTTATGGACATTTTGGTAATTTCGAGAAAGTCAAATATTTCGCGATCGACGATGGCCGCCATACGAACCCCATGGGACATTAGTTGACGGTGTTAACATTGATTTTTGTTTTCTAGACATATTTGGGCATCTAAAAAAGTAGGTCTCATTAGATTGTCCATGGGGTGCACGTGGGGTCCACTGGACTACTAGACTAAACATTAGGGTGGTCCACTTTGAAATTTTTTCGGATTCGTTGGGCCGGGTCGGAATTCTTGTCGATACAATGATACAAGGATGTGTGCAAAATTTTATTCCGATCGGATAACTTTATACCGTCCCGCAGAGCGGCCGAAGTTTCCACTATTAAACCTCTACGAGTCTACACTGGTGACGATGATCAAAAAAACGAAATCCACCGTGCGCGCCATCCTATACCTATTTCGCGCACGGGTACAACGCCCGGTGGCGCTCCACGACCTGCAGAAGGTGCTGTCGCTGTTCCTCGTCGCGAGTGATGGCGCCGCAGAACGCGCTGATGAGGGCGACGCCCCTCTCCGCAAAGTCGTTCACCACCCGTAGGTGACGGGCGCGCCGACGAGCCGTGGTGTAGTCGTCCCTCCCCGACCACTCGGCCGGATCGACGTTGAGGAAATCGTGACCGGCCCCGAGGGCGGTGACGAGGCCGACAGAGTTGGTCGTCGCAAACGACGCCAGGGAGCGCTGCTCCACTGCGTCGAGGGCGACGTCGGCGCGGCGAGGCGGGTTCTTCTCCCCCAGCCGCTGCTGCATGGCGCTGACGATGGCCCGCTTCTCCTCGACCACCGTCGCCTCGTCGAAGAGGGAGAGGCCGACGAGCTCCTCGGAGACGTACCACATGTGCCGGGCCATCACCTTGCCCGTTTGCCCGCCCGATCTCCTTGTCGCGATAGGCGGCGAGGGCTTTGAGGAGGGCGAGGTCCGTTGCCGGGGCCGAGGTCGAGCAGTGGGCGGACATCCACGGTTCCACGTACGTTGTGACGATAAACGTCGCAAATGAGCGCAAACTCCTCGCGGAAGAGGGTGATCTTGAGAGTGTAGATCACCTTTGCCATCCATCGAGCACGGTGGTAGGCGCCCGGCTTCCGGATGTTCGCCTCAACCTCACCGCCCAACACGATGATGGTGAGCTGCACCATCTCGCGGTAGTCGTCGCGCGGCTGCTTCTCCTTCAGCAACGCGTGGCAGGTGGCGATGATCTTGTCGGCGCCGTCGACGGGGTCGTCGAGCGGTTTGGACGACGCCTGGTTCGCGAGCGGCCACCACTTCACAAACCGCTTGAACAGCTGGATCTCGGGGCCGGAAGACGGGCCGAAGCAGACGGTGAATGCTGCGCCCACCACTAGCTCGAGCACATGGTGCCGGCAAGCGAAGTGGAGCAGATTCCGTTTGACGTGCTTCATTATGTGGACGCACGCGCCCTCCTTGAGTCCGGTATTGCTGACTGTTGTGTCGAAGCACATGCCGATGATGTTGTCGACGAGGTCCCACTCCTTCGCAGCGTCGTAGACCGCCTGCCCGGTCAGCACGCCCGTCCCCGCCGCGAGTTTCGGCACCATCAACAGCTTATGGATGCCGTCACCGGACACCAGGATGGGCAATCGCTCCGCGATTCCCTCACCGGCCATCCCCTCGACAAGTTTTCCGTCCCAGTGTATGATGAGCGGCACCGCCGGCACATTCACGGTCATCTCCGCCTTGATCTCCTTAGCCATCTTCTCCCGCGCGCTCCTCCGGTGGCGCCGCACGGTGCTGCGAGCGGGAGTGGCGTCGGCGCCGTGGACAGCGGTGAACAGATGAACTGCGGTGCGGTCCGAGATCCTTGTGCGGTCCAACGCAGCGGCCACAGCCGGCGTCATGATCGGCGTGCGGCGACGCTTGGGGGAACAGGCCGATTGAGCGGATATTCCTGCGCTCGGAACGAAGTCCGCGTCCCGTCCGTCGTCACCACCGTTCTCTTCTTCGTCGCCTGCACCCAAGCCCGATGAGCTGCGCGTGGCAGTCGTGGCACGCTCCGGTGAGCTCGACCGCTTTAGCACGCCGCGCTCCAGACGCCGTCGCTCTCTGTCGGCCAAGGATTGGTCGACTCCTTGCATGATGCAACGGGGTCCATCCGGGCAGCACTGGCCCAGCAGGAAAATGCCGATCCTCGTCCACCGTGATGAGGTCGAAGGCGTCCGCGTGCCCGATGTCGAAAAAGCGTCATCAGCGCCAGTGAGAAACTCCGGCGATTCTCGACGTCAACTGAAAGAGATTAGCTCGTCTGTAGGTGATCGTTTAAACAATTTATTACCACAACTTAAATAAAGTTTTCCTAACCTAACTTAGTTCATTTATTAGAGTACATAAAAACAAAAACAAAATATATTATAATTTGGTGACGATAAAAGTTACGTATGTGAAAGGTTTAGACAAATGACTTATTGGAAATAATATTTACATCAATGTTAATATAGAATTTATAGTACAATTAATATAACGCCAATACACACAAACCCTATACATTCGGATGACATCTATAAATTTCTGTGCAATGCAAAAAAAAAAAATTAAATAAATTACTAATAACTGGAAGACATACTTATATTACCCCAAATCCGTCGTATCTACATAGAAGTTAAAGTTTTAAGTTTACGTATAGGTCGGACGGACGGACTAGCGGTCCCCCAGTCCATTGTGGATGAGGTAAATTAGTAATTGTTTATGAGGTGAAATTTCCCGTTGTTTTTTGAATGAAGGTCATGACTCGCAGCTTCTGATAATTTCAGGTATACTATTCCAGAGTATCGTTCGGGCAACATCCAGCCTAGCCAGCGCCCAGCATGGCAGACAGGTCACGGTTAAATGTCATGGCCCAATTAGGGCAAAATAATATATTATATTAGGGTATTCTGCGAACTAATTCAATTAGTTTCAACTGTTTTATTTGTCTACCTTCAGCGCTCCGCTTCTTGGACCGATCCCAAGTTCTGCCATGATGCGTACAGCCGGAGGATCCTCTCCACCCCAGCGGCTCTTCTTCTGCGTGGGGATCCGTGCTTTCTCCCACACCACCGCCACCTCCGCGGGGGACGAGGGAAGCCGCTTCTTTCACCGACTTCCGCTGCACACGGACGAAGTGGAAGAAGCGCCGTAGCACTTGCCCGTTCTTGGGAAGCTGTTTCCCCCAGCAGGGGTTCGGTTCGGGCTGCCCAAGAAGCCACACTTCGGTGGCTGAGCGTGAACGTGCTGCAGTTGCAGCGGCCATCCCGAACGCAGGCACAACAACGACTAACGCGGCGCCACAAGTTGGGAGGCGGAGCGTCACACACCCTCACACCACAAGCGCTGAAGGGTAACTAGGCCACTGGCCAGTTGTGGTGGGCAGTGTCAGTCCAGCTCTGTATGACTAATGCAGTCCTTGCTTAAATCACTTTTAATTGCACTGTAAAGATGAAAAAGCATTAACACAAACACAATTATGAGTAGAAGGTACTAAATTTTGATTCCCTAATCCCTATCTCAGTTCACCTATTTTTCCCAAAATTTTGTTAAATAGTGAAAACTTTGGCCGCACTGCGGGACGGGACAATATCATCCGATCGGAATGAAATTTTGCACAGAACCTTGTGCCATAGTATCGACAAGAATTCCGACCCGGCCCGACGAATCCGACAAACTTTTTTTTTTACCCTGTAAATGTGGACCACCCTACTAAACATGTTGTTCTGAAATATGTAATGTGGTTGTCATGGTAACCAACAAATCACCATGAAGCTACACGATTTCGAAACTTTCATTGCCAGATTCGAAAAGTAGACAAAATTTCCTTTCAGTTGGTATATTATGAAGCTGTTACCGCATGGGTACCACGAAAGTCGATTTTAAAGACACTTCTCAGTTTTGGCCCCTAGACTATGGTTAAAATTAGGAATATATAGGTATTGTATCTGTTTACATTTGTATATCATAATAGTATCACCAACAAGCCTGACAGCGTCGATCACAACTCCTGGCCGGCCCGGGAATACCAGAACACAGACAAAAATAATGTTCTCAAACATTTCTCAACACAACTCAGCCATTGTCAAGGGAATTGTCGTAAACAGTGGCGGTTCTATGGGGGGGCATGGGGGGGCCATGGCCCCCCCATAATTTAGGCTGGCCCCCTGCTTGGCCCCCCCACGGGCCCACTTTCAAGCCGCGATCGTGACCCCGTGGCAAGGGGCCACGGGGTTCTTTAATAGACCAAGACTACCACTAGCGCGATAACAGCATGGTATTTGGAAGACCAGCTTTCAAATTTCGACCTCGACACTTAATTATGCCCTCATGATCAAGGTACAGACCTAATAATATGGTCAATTTGTTCCTATGGGGGCTGGCTGAGGCCAGAAGCTGATATTCCTCAGGAAATACCTGCTTCTGTATTGTTCTGATCCAAAACTTCAAAGGATCAGAGCTATCCCTTTTAATGGATTGGAAGACTATTTAGGTCTTAATTAGTTTGCAAGTAAGAAAACCTTCTTCTATCAAGGATCGGGTCATTCATT
>JACEEZ010020752.1:0-10052 GCA_016584305.1 Chionoecetes opilio
AGTATGTTCGATCCCTTAGCCTTCCGGTGGCAGGGGCGCCGCAAATTGGGGCCGCTGCGCCACTGCGCTGGCGGGCGCCCTTAAAAACCCGGGGGCGCAGCGGCGCCGGCGCGAATTCTCAAAAACCGGCGCAACGGCGCGCGGCGCAAGTCAAAAATCCGCGCCGCTGTCCGCGCCGCTGCCCAGCTTTAAATATAGCTCACGGGCCATAGTTTAATCTTTAATGAGAATATAGGGACTGTGATGCCTATTATAAGTTGTATTTTCAATAAAAATACTTTTTTTATAGCCTAAAACTTTTTTGGGGGGCTAAATAGGTAGAAACTTTGGCACTGCACACAGTTTTTGTATAGGCATACTTAATTAATAGCGGCGCAGCGGCGCGGGGCGCACCTGCAGGGGCCAAAAATAGCGGCGCAGCGGCGCGGGCGCAGGTGGGCATCGCCGCTGGCGCAGGGGCGCGGGCGCAAGTACCAAAATTCAGCGGCGCGCCCACCTTTGGGTCTTTCTGGATCACCCGCGACGTTCCAACGCTTGATCAATTCCATATTCACTGGTTTAATGGGTTAATACACTTTTTTCCTACCTTGACGACTTGATCGTTTTCTCTAAATCAGTCCCAGAACATCTTCAGAAACTCAGAAAAGTTTTCACTCGTCTTCAGGACGCAGGCTTGAAACTTAAACTCTCCAAATGCGCGTTCCTACGCAAAGAAAACTACCTTTCTTGGCCATCTTATTAACGTTGACGGTATTCAAACGTCAAATGACAAAGTCAGCGCTGTAACTAATTATCCTACTCCAGTCAATGTAGATCAAGTCCGTAGTGTCGTAAGACTTAGCTCCTATTACCGCAGATTTATCAAAGGATTTGCCGCCATGGCTTCTCCGCTCACTTCACTCTTCAAGAAAGATGTGCCCTTCCAATGGTCTGACAGTCAGGAAAGCGCTTTCGCTGCTCTTAAGCACGCTCTCACTTCTGCGCCTGTTCTTGCGTACCCTGACTACACTAAACCTTTCATTCTCAACACTGACGCTAGCTACACTGGTCTCGGTGCAGTACTCATGCAAGAACACGATGGTAAACAACGCCCCATTGCGTATGCCTCTCGTCTACTTAACAAGGCAGAGAAGAACTACGCAGTGACAGAGATCGAAGCCCTTGCAGTCATTTGGTCCTTAAAGAAGCTTCGTTACCTCATTCATGGCTATCCTATCAAGGTCCTTAAGAATCATAAACCCTTACTTCACCTCTTTAAGGCCAAGGACCAGTCAGGACGCATGGCTCGATGGTTACTTAGAATTCAAGATTTCATGCCTGAGTTTGCGTACAGTCAAGGCAAAGCTAACGTTGCAGCTGAAGATCTTTTTCGCAACTGTGCACTTACATGTCCTGTCACCACGCAAACATCCACATTTGACACGCTTTCTCACGATGATCTCTATACTGCTCAACGCAATGACCCCACATGGTCAAAGGTCATCTATTACTATGAATCAGGTGATGACTCTGACATTCCTAAGGTTCCTTCTCTTTCACATTACCTCCTTCAGGAACAGTTGCTGTACAAAGCAACCACACTTACAGGTAAGCATGAACCGTCTTGTCTCATCCACCAACTTGTCATTCCTCCAACTCATGTTCAATCTGTCCTTAAACTAATTCATGACACACCCAATGCTTCACATCCTGGCAAGGAAAAGTCACTTCCACAAGCTAGACTTAAATTCTTCTGGCTCACCATGAGAAAGGATATCAATGACTACATTGAAGTATGTCATAGGTGTGCAAGAACTAAAGGTGATATACATGCTCATGTTCCCATTCTCAATTATCCTGTGCCTTCAGCACCATGGGAAGTTCTTGGCATTGATTTGTTGAAACTCCCTCTTACTGAACGTGGAAATCAATATTAATGGTTGCTGTTGATCATTTTTCACGTTTTTCCATTATTGCTCCACTGCCTAACAAATCAGCACAAACAGTGGCACGTGCATTTCTTGATCATGTCATTTATCCTTTCACTACTCCCAAAGTTCTGTTGTCTGATAACGGCACTGAGTTTGTTAATCAAGTTCTTGATTCTTTGTGCCAACAGTTCAATATCAGGAAGTGTAATGTTCTTGCTTACCGCCCCAGTGCAAACGGTTTGGTAGAACGTTGCAATCGTAAAATCCTCAACACTTTACGCTCCATTATTCCTGACACTGACACCCTTTGGGACACCTATGTTCCTCAGGTGATGGCTTCTCTCAATTCCACCATCAACAAGTCTGTCTCTGAGACAACCACATTACATTCTGTTTGCTCAGGACAAATGTCTTCCTTATGATCTTTTGTCCAAACCTACTAAGCCTATATACAACTATGATGACTTTGTCATGACTAAGATTCACACGTTCCAACAAATACACCAACGTATCCAACAATCACTTGCTCTCTCTAAAGCTGATATGCTCCTATATCACAATAAGTCAGCTTCCACATTTACACTTGACGTAGGTGACATTGTGTATTCCCTTGTTGCAATCAAACACTCCAAATTAGACCCTAAGTTTGACGGCCCCTTCCGGGTCATAGCTCAGGAACATGGGAATAAGGTTCAGTTGCTTCACTTAACTGACGGCACTAGGAAAGTTGCCCACCTTGATTCTCTTAAGAAAGTTTCCAAAGGCCTTAACTGTGAGGACCCTAATCTCGTTCCTGCTGAATCTCTCCCTCAATCACAGCCTCAACCAACCACTTCTACTACTCCTTCACCAGCTCCTCAATCCTCTGGCCATCGTTATTTCCTCCGTAGTAGTGAGAAGTAACTCCTTCCGTTTCTCTCTTTTCCATGTACCTTATGATGTAATTTTGTACATAGGATTGTATTGTCTCAATATTTTTTTTCGTACTCATATGTTTGTGTACCATGCCGGTACCTTCCACGATTTATGTTTTCCACATTATTTTTTACGAGTACGTATCCTTTTCCTGTGTCCTTCTCCTATTTTATAT
The DNA here is from genome assembly GCA_016584305.1 of Chionoecetes opilio. NCBI lineage: Eukaryota > Metazoa > Arthropoda > Malacostraca > Decapoda > Majidae > Chionoecetes > Chionoecetes opilio. The sequence goes on from JACEEZ010020752.1 coordinate 3,001, forward strand.
TCTAATATATATAGATAAGTATGTTTTTGTGTTCATTTCTATTGTGTCCCTTCTCCTTTGTTCAGTTTCATGATTATTCATTTTGTCGAGACGAGGACATCTCGGGTAGCGTCACCGAGCATATGTAGGTTAGTATTAGTATTATTATTGGTGTTCAACTATGTGTTCTGTGTTCTGTGTTCTGTGTTCTGTGTACTGTATGGTTGATGTTGGGTCCTGGTACACCTGGCTAATCCACTCTCTAGGGCCTAGGCAATACACTAATCCTTTAAACTTGACCTCAGCCTACGCCAGATGTTCTCTGGTATGCAGGCGTCAGGTCACCTTTGCCTCGAGTAGCGCGGCCCTTTATAAAGGGTGTCTCATGGTGAGACACACACTTCGACACAGACCTCTGTACGTACTAGCAACTCACCAGTCTTCAAGTCACCAAGTCACATCCAACCACGGCAGGAGCAACTCACCAGTCCGCGAGTCACCTTACACCACCTGTTACCTGTTACCTTTACCAAGTGTTAATAAACGACTATCAAAGCAGAGTTACCTGTTTCTGCTCACCCTAAAAGTGACATACCAAATCACTTTACAATTGTATCTATTATTTGAGTAGGTCTAAGTGGTTTACTGGTAGGCTGAGAAGTTTGAATCGTAATTACAGGCTGTTTGATTTGCGTAACAGGCGCAGGATAACTACCCACTAACGAGGGATCTTTAAACTCTGAGGGTGGCTGATATAGCTGATTACCTTCAGGCGTAATAATCGTGATCTCCCTGTCACTATTCTGGCTTAATACCTTGCAAACTTTGGGTTAAAGAAACTTTAGCTGTAGATGGAATATGAGCACACTCATGTAATCCCTCATATTCAATTACTTTATCGAGATGTCTTTGACATTCGTGTTCATGATTGATAACACATAGCTGAATAATTTCTTTAACTCCAGCTTGTCTTAATTTAACTTCATATATGCAGTAAGCCGTCTCATATTTTTCCCATTGCTCATATATCAATGAAAGACCTGTCTCTAAATTCAAATAATCAATAGGAATTGCCTTAATTGCGTCCTCACACACATTATAAAGTCGTGTGGGCATTGCTAACTTAGCTGATAATGAGTGCTTAGCCATGATTTTAATTGATTAACTCAAATGAGATATTAAATGCAAGATAACGTTACTAAAAACATTGTTAGTTGATGATTAATTATATTATAAGTGCGGGAAGCGCTGTTGGCTGGGCTAACAAGGCGCATAACCAGGCCTATGGCCAACCCCCACTTTAGTTATTACAACTAACTAGTACGTAACCTCTGATGCTATCTACTACCACAGGGTGATGGCATATGGTAGTTGAACAGCTGAGTCATTCTTGACGCTTCGAAGCACCCCGCCTCCAGCCTCATAACCAGCGGTTGTGGTAGGCTCATAATTATACCTCACATTTAACGACCACTTTGAATCACATGATCATCAATATTCCTCTACTAGGGGCACCAATGTGGGAATTTATGTCACATACATATTTAATCTGAGTTTCTTACCTATTCAATCAAACCCATGGCTATCACCCGACACATCATCCCAGCTAATCAACTAACTAGGATACTTATCGGTGGATAGTGGGTTGAATTATGGCTGTAGGTTTTGATCAATACTGCAATGATCTTGTGATCTGATGTGCTCGCCGGGATCGAGGCCGCCCGTGAATGACAAGAGCGGAGGTGGAGGCGTAATCGTGGGCGTCAAGTGGTTATCACACCAAGTAACTTGACGCGCAATTGTTATCAGTGTTGTATTCTAATACGGTCCTATTGGTTTTATCACTTATATATGTACAAAATTAACGTATGTACAAATCTCTTCTTTTTAATAAGAGAAAAGATGTTAATCCCAAGAGGGCTGGAATGATACTTGTAGACAAGCACGTTTATTAACAATTGATGTTATCTTCACGGAGGGTCTGGGTGTACTGATTATCTAAGGTGGGCGAGACCCCCGCTACCAATACCTATGACACGTGTATCATGTCAGGTGGCCTAGAATCTAATGGGCGGCTGCCAATGACCGCGCTTCAAAATCAAGGTGCTAATTATTTAAGTGCGATGCTTATTAACCACTGGGAATATTAATTTATCCTACCCCAGTACTAATCATTTACTTAAATTACCTTAATTATTACCCATTACCATTATAATTAATATATACATCCCTAAAACAACCCTATCACGAGCGGAAAATACTTCACTCACAAGGGGGGGGGGGGGGGAAACCAAAACCACCACTCTACCAATTATGAGAGGGGTGGTTTAGGGAAATAGCTTCCACATATACAAAGCGCCACCACGCCAGGACGAACTTGGTGGGTTCGAACCGCTGACCAAATGCAGGGACACTACACGCGAGCCCGCAGCTCTACCAACCGAGCCACCCTGGGGAGAGAGAGAAAAAAAAAGAGATGAGAAGAGAGAAGAGAAGAGAGAGAGGGGAGAGAGGAGAGAGAGAGAGTAGAGAGAGAGAAAAGAGAGAGAGAGAGACGAGAGAGAGAAGAGAGAGAGAGAGAGATAGAGAGAGAGATGAGAGAGAGAGAGAGAGAGAGGAGAGAACGAGATGAGAGAGAGAGATGAGAGAGAGAGAGAGAAGAGAGAGAGATAGAGAGAGAGAGAGAGAGAGAGAGAGAGAGAGAGAGAGAGAGAGAGAGAGAGAGAGAGAGAGAGAGAAGAGAGGAGAGGAGAGAGAGAGAGAGAGGAGAGAGAAGAGAGAGAGAGATGAGAGAGAGAAGGAGAGAGAAAAGAGAGAGAGAGAGAAGGAGAGAGAGAGAGAGAGAGAGAGAGAGAGAGAGAGAAGAGAGAGAGAGAAGAGGAGAGAGAGAAGAGAGAGAGATTACATAGAAGCCCAGACGGACACAAGACCCCAGATCTTAACCTAAAGTAAAGGTCATAAAAAGTTAACACAATACAACAAAATCATAGAACCCCAAAACACAGACTCCAAATAGCCGGCATGGCATGTCAGGTCGCGTAGCCATCCTCAGAATCACGTCTCCTGTGCAGGGATGGGATTTTGACCTTTATTTTTTTGTATGTTCTTCTAAACATCCACAAGGACTGGCCAATGGCAAAAATAAAAGAAATAGACAAAAGCCCACTTAGTTGCGAGTTCCTATTAAAAAGGGGTATAAGAGAATATAGAAAAGGAAGGTGGGCCATTTAGATCGTGGAAGTGTCTTGTACATCCTTTTCCTTAAAAAATTTGTCGTAGAAATGGTGAAATATTTAACAAGAAGAGAGTTCGAGAGTTTTACCAGTGTATTTTTGGATGAATGTATTGTGTCACGCTACACCAAGGGGGACGGAACTCACTCCACCTCCTTACCACGTCCTGTGTAAAATAGAATTAAGTGTATATAGTCTAGTTGTACCTGTCTGCATTATAGTTTTGCTCTGTTACTTCTCACTATATGGTCATCCTCAAATATAAAGTCTGAGCCAACATTGTTAAAGCTTTTAAAGTATTTCAAAGCACTCGTAAGTTTCTCGTGAAGTCGACGTGTCTGGAGGAGGAATAAGTCTAATTTGTCTAGTTGTTTTAGCCTCTACATGTAATATTTGTGATGTATTGAAGGGATCATCGTCTTATACACTGGACAGCTTCTCTACAGTATACTTGTGCAGTTCTTTGTATTGGTGAGGCCACACTCTAAGTCAATACCCAGAGCGTGGGTGACCATGCGCCAAGGGAGGTCAGACTATGCTGATGTGATGAGGCAAAATCACATTGTTATTCTTTAAAGGAAGAATATATGTTTATATAATAGGCTATTATTTTGTTGTTTTTCCCTGCGACGTGACTCAACGCTCGTAGCACCAAGATCTTCAGACATTTCTCAGTTTCACACCGCACATTAGATCAGGATATTTTTTGGCATATTGTTCCTATGTATACTTGAGACATGTGACGTTTGCTGACGGCAATAGACATTCCCCACGCCATATGACGTTATTGCTAGCCTTGACGTTCTACTATTTTGATCTTCCGTCCTGCGTCTCACGATACATAACCAGCATATATGAGAATAAAATGGAGAAAAAATAGGAGGGAAGGCGGCGTGTATCCCATTTTTTCACCGCTGTACTGAAGAATAAAGCATTGAGGAACCCCAGGTCGGTATATTTCCGTTCTCTGGAATAGTATGTGGTGTGGGGGATGTCCAGCCAATCACTGATGTCCAAGCTCGTGACGTCACATGGGGGGTGGAGTCTACGTGATAGCTGAGTTACAATCTGAATGTTATATTTCAAATTAGATTTATTCAATTGTTTAATTTAACTTAAACGAACCGAACCGAACCCAACTTAACCTAATCTAGACTAAATAAATTATTCTAAATTCAAACAAAATTATAACCCAGTGATCCCAGTTACACCCCATGTGACGTTACGAGCATGGACAACGATGATTGGCTAGAGACATTCCCCATACCACATACTATTTCAGAGAACGGTAATATGCGGCCGGTCAGGGTCTCGCCAGGTTAAAGGTTGAATTAATCCACCTTGTTAGGAACTATCAATATGTCTCTTATTCTTAAAAGATTTCAAATATTTTAGAATGGTACGGTGATTTCTCTTAAATTGAATGAGCAGGGAAATAGGATATCGATTCAAGGTTTTATTTTTGTATTTGCTATATGTCTGGATATAGAAAATATTACTAGTAACTAGAGGAACCCAAGTTTATGGAAATATGCAAAAGTACACGCAAGTGAGAAATATGAGTGTGAAATACTTCAGGAAGTAGGAGTTAGTGCGATGGTTCTGACAAGACTATAGGTATCACAACTTTATTTCAGGCATTTGTTTAGGCTGTTAATGTGTTACTTATGTCTTCTCTGTGCTGTACAACAAAATGTACAACTGACCACTTTACCGAACGATGCTTGTGCTGCTAAACTACAACACGGAGGGGGTTGTGAATGAGAGAGAGAGAGAGAGAGAGAGAGAGAGAGAGAGAGAGAGAGAGAGAGAGAGAGAGAGAGAGAGAGAGAGAGAGAGAGAGAGAGAGAGAGAGAGAGAGAGAGAGAGAGAGAGAGAGAGAGAGAGAGAGAGAGAGAGAGAGAGAGAGAGAGAGAGAGAGAGAGAGGAGAGAGAGAGAGGAAGAGAGAAGAGGAGAGAGAGGGGACGAGAGAGGAGGAGAGAGAGAGAGAGATGTATTTCTGTATCATATTTCACTAAAAGCCTCCTTTAACCTGATGGTAAGTAGTCTAATGTTCAAGTTATTAGCCCGTCCCGTCTGCATATTCCCGTTTTCTGGAACAGTATGTTGCGTTTACTCTTGAACAAGTCAGGTTATGTTACGTTAGGTTGCGGTTAGGCTAGGTTAAGTTTACTGGACTTATATGGTAACTTTGAGGGGGAATCACAATGAGGGTATTTTCTAGAAAATCCTATGGTTAGTTTCGGAGCTACAGCCAAGCGTCTTCACTCGGAAACCACATATTCATAGAGTTGGGGAATATTCGTCCCGTCCCGTGCCTCCCTGCGCCTCGCCGTGGCGAACAAGGGGGCCTGAGTGCGGGCCGCTGGTCATCCCTAATTACCAGTGTCTTTGAGGGGACGCTTGTGTGGGGCTTGTTACCGCCGGGAACACCGAGGGGAAGAGAACGAACAAGGAACTGAAAAGAGAGGAATGATAAATTGTGTGCAGCGAGTGAAGTATCTTGGCATCCTTTATCTTGGTGTTGGGGTTCCTCCGGGTGACTCGTGGGAATGGACGGGATTCATTAGTGGCCAGTGGCTTTGTGATGCCGTTCATAACCTTAAGAGACAACAAAACAGTGGCCTAGCGTGCATGGTAGAGTTACAGTGCATCGTATCGCAGGGAATGACCTCGTCCAGCCCTCCTACAAGTCTTGCCCCGCGGGATCGAGGACACTCCACACGTGTGCTTCATGGACATAATGTTCCTTATACTAGAGTAGCTCATGGTGGTGTTGTATGCAAATATATGCCCAGAACGAAACTCTTCAAGAATCCACTAATTGAAGGTCCAGGAACAATATTTGGTTGGTAATACATTTCCCACTGACGGCGAAATAGCTAAAATGGTAACGCCCCTTTTTTTGGGGCCACGCCCTTTATGAGCGAAGTACTACCATCCGCCGTGACTGTATCTACAGAACCGTTGGACCTAGTAGGTTGCCCGACCACTCAAAATGTGCGCAATGGCCACATTATGGGGGGTCAGTAATACCTTTTCATATCCAAAAGTCAATGTTTTTTACGATAATTGCCAAAAACCGATTTCAGCATGTTACTCACTACAATTGTATAATACCACCAAGGCCACATCATATGCATGACACTTTATCATTATTACCTGTTGTACCTTTTGCATATTGTTCCTATTTTGGAATTTAATATTTGGATTTCTACACTTTTTGCCTTTACTACAGCCACAAAACGTCACACATTTTATGTTCCGTTCTCTGCAAGTGCACGTTTTGGTACTCATACATGATGTTGGGCATTTGCATGGAGGGGGCATGTCATCGGGTCTGCACGATACTGGCAGTATCACTGGTTAGACCTGTTCAGAAAACAAATTTTTCCTATTTTTATACCCTCCTGCACGGTTTCCAATGCTTTTTGACCGGGAAAAGTCGAAAATTACAACCATTATAAACCAAAATGTCAGGAACCTTTGCTTCATGAAGCATGAAGTTCTATTCTATACACGTTTTCTGAAACGCCAGTTTCGGAGCATTTTGATGTTTGTTTTCGCCTATTTTTTCACCAATAAATGGGCATAAGCAGGTTAAAGCAAGTAATTAGATGCTGACTGAAACATCAAAATGCATAGAAACATTTATGGAAATATTACATGTGATATTTACAGACAAATTTTCAAAAAAATTAAACTAAATATAATTTATTCACTCTAGTCAAATTCACAATGGGTTTAGCATGAATCTAATGGTCTGTTATGTTTGTTGCAGATCTGTTGAAAACCTGCTAACAAAATCCAGAAAAAAAATACTTCACAAGAAACTTCAC
>JACEEZ010020753.1:0-12009 GCA_016584305.1 Chionoecetes opilio
TGTCTTTTCAATGAATATTAGCTAGTTATCCGGTGATATATAGCTGTTTTCCTACAAATTGAAGTAATTAATCCTTTTTTTTTTAGAATAATTTGCACCTATAGTCGCTACATTACATTAAGTAATAAATCGAAGAGTTAAGAGGGTTTTATTATGATATAAAGGTATATGCAAGAGTTTTCATACTTTCTTGTAAACTGTAGCGTTATGTATATATACAAAGTAGTTAAGTGATTCATATTGCTAAACCCTTAAAATGTAGTGTTTCAAGGGATATTAGCTATTTATCGGTGAATATTAGCTGTTTTCCTACAAATTGAAGTATTAAATCCTCTTTTAGAATAATTTGCACTTATAAGTAAGCTTACATTACATTAAGCTATTAATAGAAGAGTAAGAGGTTATGTATTGTGATTATAACCGGTATATTGGCAAGCGTTTTTCATAGTTTCTTTCTAAACTGTTAGCGTTATTGTAGATATACAAGTAGTTTTACTTATTATATTGCTTATAAACCATAAAAATGTAGTGTTTTCAATGATTTAGCTAGTTATCAGTGATATATAGCTGTTTTCCTACAAATTGAAGTTATAAAATATCTTTTTAGAATAATATGCACTATATGCTCCTGCTAACATTACCATAAGCCTAATAAATAGAAGAGTAAGAGGTTTTTATTGGAATATACACGTTATTGCAAAGCCTTTTTCATAGTGTCTGGTAAACTGTAGCGTTAGTGTATATATATACAAGTAGTTTAACTTATCAATGCTATTATATAAACTTTAAAAGTAGTGTTTCAATGATAGTAGTATTTATCGTGTATATAGCTGGTTTTCTACAAATTTGAAGTTATAAAATCCGCTTTTAGAATAATTGACCATAGTAGCTTACATTAACATTAAACTAATAAATAGAAGAGTAAGAGTTTATTTATTGTGTGATATAACGGTATATTGCAAGAGTTTTCATAGTTTCTCGTAAACTGAGCGTTATTGTATATATACAAAGTAGTGTTACTTATATATTGCTATAAACCCTAAAAATGTTAGTGTTTTCAATGATATTAGCTATTTCTTCGGTGAATTATAGCTGTTTTCTTACAAAAATTGACGTATAAAATCCTCTTTTTAAGAATAATTTGCACCTATAAGTAGCTTACATTGACATTAAGTATTGTAAATAGAAGAGTAAGAGGTTATTTATTGTGATATGACGGTTATTGCTAGCTTTTTAATAGTTTCTTGTACGTAGCGTTTGTAATATTTACAAGTAGTTTTACTTATCATATGCTATAACCCATAATTATAAAATGTAGGGTTTCAATGATATACTAATCCTTGATATATAGCTGGTTTCCTAAAAATTGAAGTATACAATCCTTTTTTAGGAATTAATTTGCACCTATAGAAGTAGCTACATTACATTAAACTAATAAAAGAAGAGTAAGAGTTATTTATTGTGATATAACGGTTATATTGCAAGCGTTTCATAGTTTCTTGTAAATGTTAGCGTTATTGTATATATCAAGTAGTTTAACTTATCATATTGCTATAAAACCTTAAAATTTAGTGTTTTCAATGATGAGCTATTTATCGGTGATATATAGCTGTTTCCTACAAATTGAAGGATAAAATCCGCTTTTTAGAATAATCTGCACCTATAGTAGCTTACATACATTAAGCTATTAAATAGAAGAGTAAGAAGTTATTTATTGGTGATATTATAACGGTATATTGCTAAGCGTTTTCATAGTTTCTTCTAAAACTATAGCGTTATTGATATATACAAGTAGTTTTACTTTATTATATGCTTATAAACCCATAAAAAGTAGGTTTTTCAATGATTTTAGCTAGTTATCATGATATATATAGCTGTTTTCCTACAAATTGAAGTATCAAAAATAGTCTTTTTGTAGAATAATTTGCACCGATTAAGTAGCCACATTACATTAAGCTATATTAAAATAGAGAGTAAGCGGTTATTATTGTGATATAAACGGTATATGCAAGCGTTTATTCATAGTTTCTTGTAAACTGTAGCGTTATTGTGTATATACAAAGTAGTTTACTTATCATAATTGCTATAACCCCATAAATGTAGGTTTTCATGATTTTAGCTAGTTATCAGTGAAGAGTTGTTTTTTTCTACAAATGAAGTATATTTCGTTATATCAGCAGTAGCAAAAAGCTTTTTTATATTTGCTACAACTTTATTTTACAAAATTAATAGCTAGAAATATGTATTTTCATGAAAATTTAGATATCAATTTTAAATCCTAAAAACATGTTTTTTCAAGTATTTTAATGTATTTTGAAAGGCTAAAATAATGTCACAATTTTGACATTATTCAGCACTTTAAACAACTATATTTTACAATGTTATGAGCTAAAAATAATAATTTTCTTGCAAAATTTAGGTCTCAATTTTAATCCTAAAAAACAATGTTTTTCAAGTGTTTTTAATGTATTTTGGAAGGCAAATAAATGTCGAAATTTGACATTTGTCAGCACTTTTACACACCTATATTTTACAATATTATGAGCTTAAATAGTATTTATAATGAAATTTATGTATCAATTTTTATTCCTAAAAAAAACGTTTTTTCAAGGTTTTAATGCATTTTTGAAGGGCTAAAAAAATGTCGAAAATTTGACATTATTCAGCATTTTTTGTAGAGAAATTCAAAATGTGGAATTATAGTTGTTTCGTTGGAAATTGCTATTTTAAACTACTGGTAAGCTTATAATAGGAGTTTGAGACTCTATATTTTGATAAAAATTGTATATTATACGTGTTTTTCATAGTTTAGTTCTTTTAATTGTAGTGTATATCATTAATAGAAGGAATTTACCTTATGATAATGCTTCTTACCCTCAAATGGGTCTTTCAATAATTTTAGCTAGTGTATCGGTGATATTATAGCTGTTTTCTGCAAATTGAAGTATACAATCGTTTTTTTTTAGAAATAATTTGGACCTATAAGTAGCTTACATACATTAAGCTATTAAATAGAAAGAGGTAAGAGGTTATTTATTGTGATAAACGGTATATTGCAAGCCGTTTTTTCATAGTTTTTTGTAAAACGGTGCCGTTATTGTAATACTTGTGCAAGTAGTTTTACTTATCATATTGCTATAAACCTTACAAATGTAGTGTTGGTTTTCAATTGATATTAGCTATTTCCCCCCCCCCCCTGTGAAAATAGCTGTTTTCCTACCAAATTGCAAGTATAAAATCCCTCCTTTTGAATAATTTGGCACCTATTAAGTAGCTTACATTACATGAAGCTATTAAATAGAAGAGTATGAGGTTATTTATTGTGATATAACTGTATATTGCAAGCGTTTTTTTCATAGTTCTCGAAACTGAACGTTTTTGTTAAAATTTACAAGTAGTTTACTTATCATATTGCTATAAACCTTTAAAAATGTAGTTTTTTCAATGATAGTAGCTATTTTATCGTGGATATATCGAGTTTTTCCTACAAAATTGAAGTTATATAAAATCCTAATTTTAGAATAATGTGCACCTATAAGTAGCTTTACACTACATTAAGCTAATAAATAGAAGAGTAAGAGGTTAGTTATTGGTGATGATAACGGTATTAAATTTGCAAGCGTTTTTCCTAGTGTTTCTTTGTAAACTGTAGCGTTATGTACATATAACAAGTAGTTTTACTTATCATATTGCTATTAAACCCTTAAAAATGTAGTGTTTTCAATTGATATTAGCTATTTATCGATGATATATAGCTGTTTCCTACAAATTGAAGTATAAAATCTTCTTTTTAGAATAATTTGCACCGATAAGTAGCTTACCATTAAATGAGTAGTAACTAGAAGAGTCAAGAGGTTATGTATTGTGATTATAACGGTCTATGGCCAAGCGTTTTATAGTTCTCTAAACTGTAGCGTTATTTATATATACAAGTAGTTTTCTACTTATTATATTGCCTATAAACCATAAAATGTAGTGTTTTCAATTTATTTTAGCTAGTTTCAGGATATATAAGCTGTTTTCTACAAATTGAAGTATAAAATCGTCTTTTTATAATAATTTGCACCTTATAAGTAGCCCACATCTACATAAGCTAGTTAAATAGAAGAGTAAGAGGGTACTTATTGTGATTATAACGGTATATTGCAGCGTTTTTTCATAGTTTATTGTAACTGTAGCGTTATGTATTTATACAAGTAGTTTTACTTATCATATTGCTGATAAACCCAGTATAAATGTAGTGTTTTCACTGATTTAGCTAGTATCAGTGATAGATAGCTGTTTTCCTACAAATTGAGGTTAAAAATCTTCTTTTTTAGAATAATTCGCACCCTATTAAGTAGCCCACATACATAAGCTATTAAAATTAGAAGATAAGAGGTTATTTATGTGAGTATAACGGTATATTGCAAGCGTTTTCCTAGTTTCTTGTTAAACTGTTAGCGTATTGTATTAATATACAAGTAATTACTGATCCTATTGCTATAACACCCATAAATGTAGTGTTTTTAATGATTTAACTAGTTATCAGTGATGAAGAGTTGTTTTTTCTACAAATTGAAGTATATTTCTTTATATCTGTTTAGTACAATAGCTTTGTATATTTGTGACAACTATATTTTACAAATTAAGTAGCTAGAAATATGTAATTTTTCATGAATGAGATATCAATTTTAATCTTAAAAAACAATGTTTTTTATTAAAAGTATTTAATTGTATTTTGAAAGGCTAAAGAATTCGAAATTTGACATATTCAGCACCTTTTACACAACTATATTTTAAATGTTATATGAGCTAAAAATATGTATTTGTCATGAAATTGGTTATCTATTGTAATCTTAAAAAAACGTTTTTTCAGGTGTTTTAATGTATTTTTGAAAGCATCAAAAATGTCGAAAGTTGGACATTTATTCAGACCTTTTTTGACAGAGAAATCAAAATGTGGAATTATAGTGTTTTCGTTCTTTTTATAAATTGCTATTTAAACTACGTAAGCGTTAGATATAGGAGTTTGAGACTCTATATGGTGATAAAATGTCATATTATACGTGTTTTCATAGTTTCTCTTAATTGTAGTGTTATATCATTAAATAGAAGGAATTTACCTTTAGGATAATGCTTTATACTTCAAAAGGTGTTATTTTCAATAATTTTAGATAGTATCGGTGATAATATAGCTGTTTTCCTAAATATTGAAATTTACAACGCTTTTTTAGAATATTTGTAACTAATAAGTAGCTTACATTAAATTAAGCTAATAAAATAAAGAGTAAGAGGTTATTTATCGTGATATAACGGTATTATTGCAAGCCGTTTTTCATAGTTTCTGTAAACTGTAGCGTTTGTATATATGCAAGTAGTTTTACTTATCATATTGCTATAAAACTCTTAAAAAGTAGTTTTTCAATGATATTAGCTATTATGGTGATATATAGCGTTTTCATACAAATTGAAGTTAATAAAATCCTCCGTTTAGAATAATTTGGCACCTATAAGTAGCTTACATTACGTTAAGCATTAAATAGAAGAGTAAGAGGTATTTATTGTGATATAACAGTATATTGCAAGCGTTTCTTCATAGTTCTTTCTAAAACTGTAGCGTTATTGTATATATACAAGTAGTTTTTACGTATTGTTATTGCTATAAACCCATAAAATGTGAGTGTTTTCAATTATTTTAGATAGGTTATCAGTGATATTATAGTCCTGTTTTCTACAAATCTACGGATAAAATCCTCTTTTTATAATATGTGCACGTTATAAGTAGGCTTACCTTACAATTAAGCTAATAAATTAGAAAGAGTAAAAGGTTATTTATTGTGATATAAAACGGTAATATGCAAGCGTTTTTCATTAGGTTTCTTCTAAACTGAAACGTTTTGTAAATTATACAAGTAGTTTTACTTATCATATGTATTAAAACCATTAAAAAAATGTAAGGTTTCAATGTATTAGCTATTTATCGGTGATATATAGCTGGTTTCCTACAAATTGAAGTATACAATCCTTTTTTAGAAATTTGCACTATAAGTAGCTTACATTACATTAAACTAATAACTAGAAAGAGTAGAGGTTATTTAGTGATTATAACGTATATTGCAAGCGTTTATCATAGTTTCTTTGTAAACTGTAGCGTTATGTATATATAACAAGTAGTTTACGTATCAATATTGCTATAAACCCATAAAAATGTAGTGTTTTTCACTGATATTAGCTATTTACGGTGATATATATAGCTGTTTTCCTACAAAATTGAAGTATAAACCTCTTTTTAGAATAATTTGCACCTATAAGGTAGCTTACATTACATTAAGTATTAATCGAAGAGTAAGAGTTATTAGTGTGATTGTTTTATAAACGGTATATGCAAGCGTTTTTCATAGTTTCTCTAAACTATAGCGTTATTGTATATATACAATTAGTTTTAACTTATATATGCTATAAACATTATGAAATGTAGTGTTTTCAATGATTTTAGCTAGTTATCAGGGATATATAGCTTCTTTTCCTACAAATTGAAGTATAAAATCGTCTTTTAGAATTAGATAATTTGGCACCTATAAGTAGCACATTACATTAAAGCCCTATTAAGATAGAAGAGTAAGAGGTTATTTATTGTGATTATAACGGTATATTGCAAGCGTTATTTCATAGTTTCTTGTAAAACTGTAGCATATGTATATATACAAGTAGTTTAAATTATAATATTGCTATAAACCTTAAAATGTTGTGTTTTCAATGATGTTTAGCTATTTAACGGTGAGATATAGCTGTTTTCCTACAAATAGAGTATACAATCCTTTTTTTTTTTTTAGAATAATTGCACCTATAAGTAGGGTACTATTACATTAAACTAATAAATAGAAGAGTAAGAGGTTATTATTGTGTATAACGGTATATTGCAAAGCGTTTTTCATAGTTTCTTTTGTAAACATGTAGCGTTATTGTTATTTATACAAGTATTTGTCTATATACATGTATTTTTATTCTATTAAACCAAGAACCCCCATGTAGTGTTCAATGATTTTAGCTAGTTATCAGTGAAGAGTTGTTTTTTTTCTACAATTGAAGTATATTTCTTTAATCTGTTAGCAAAATGAGCTTTGTAATAAAAAAAATTTGCTAAAAACTAATTTTACAAATAATAGCTAGAAATATGTATTTTTCATGAAATTTAGATATCAATTTTAATCTTAAAATAATGTTTTCAAGTATTTTAATGTATTTTTGAAAGGCTAAAAAGTCGAATTTGACATTATTAGCCACTTTTACACAAACTATATTTGTACAATGTTATGAGCTAAAATAATAATTTTTGTGTCTTGAAATTTAGGTCTCAATTTTAATCTAAAAACAACGTTTTTCAAGTGTTTAATGTAATTTTTGAAGGCCAAACAAATCGCGAAAATTTGACATATTCAGGCATTACACACCTATATTTTACAATATTTAGAGCTTAAAATATGTATTTATAATGATTTATGTAATCAATTTATTCTTAAAAACAACGTTTTTCAAGTGTTTTAATGCATTTTTTGAAGGGCTAAACAATGTCGAAAATTGACATTAGTCAGCCTTTTTTTGATAGAGAAATCCAAAATGGAATTTTATTAGTTGTTTCGTTGGAAATTGCTATTTTAAACTAATGTAAGCTTATAATAGGAGTTCTTGGACTCTATATGTGATAAAAGGTATTATTATACGTGGTTTTTCATAGTTTCTTCTTAATTGTAGTGTATTCATTAATAGAAGGAATTACCCTTATGATAAATGCTTTATACCCTCAGAATGTGTTTTTTTCAATAATTTAGCTAGTTATCGTGAATATATAAGCTGTTTCATGCAAAGTGAAGTTATACAATCGTTTGTTTTTTTTTTTTAGAATACTTTGGACCTATAAGTAGGCTTACATACATTAAGCTATAAATAGAAGAGTAAGAGTATTATTGTGATATAACGGTATATTGCAAGCCGTTTTTTCATAGTTTCTTGTAAACTGTAGGTTATTGTATATTATACAAGTAGTTTTACTTATCATATTGCTAATAAACCCTTAAATGTAGTTTTTTCAATGAATTCAGCTATTATCGGTGATATATAGTGTTTTCCTACAAATTGAAGTATAAAATCCTCTTTTAGAATAATTTGCACTAAAGTAGCCCACATTACAATTAAGCTAATTAAATAGAAGAGTAAGAGGTTATTATGTGATAATAACGCTTTATATTGCAAGCGTTTTTCATAGTTTCTTGTAAACTCTAGCTTTATTGTATATATACAATGTAAATTACTTACTATATTGCTGTAAACTCATAAAATGTAGTGTTTTCAATGATTTTGCTACGTTATCATTGAAGAGTTGTTTTTTTCTACCAAAGAAGTTATTTCTTTATATCTGTAGTACATAGCTTGTTATATTTGCTACAACTATATTTTTAAAAAAATTAATAGACTAAAAAATGTATTTTTCATGGAATTTAGATATCAATTTTATTCTTAAAAACATTGTTTTTTCAAGAATTTTTATGTATTTTTGAAAATGCTGAATAATGTCGAATTTGACATTTATTCAGCATTTACACAACTATTTTTAACATTGTTATGAGCTAAAAATATGTATTTGTCATGAAATTTAGGTAGCAATTTTAATCTTAAAAAACAACGTTTTTTCCAAGTGTTTGTTGGAATGTTTATTTGAAAGCCTAAAAATGGTCGAAAATTAACATTTATCAGCATTTACACAAACTATATTATACAATATTATAAGCTTAAATATGGATTTCATGTAATTAGATCAATTTATTCTTAAAAACCAATGTTTTTCAAGTATTTTAATGTATTTTTGAAGGGCTAAAAAAATGTTCGAAAATTGACCATTTTTATTCAGCCCTTTTTGTTTGATTAAGAGAATTCAAAAATTGGAAATATAGTGTTTTCGTTGGAAATTGCTATTTTAAATACTGTAAGCTTATAATAGGAGTTTGAGACCGTATATTGTGATAAAATGTATATGAACGTGTTTTTCCATAGTTCTTCTTAATGGTAGTGTTATCTCATTAATAGAAGGAATTTACCTTATGATAATGCTTTATACCCTAAAATGTGTTCTTCTTCAATAATTTTAGCTAGTTATCGGTGAATATATAGCTGTTTTCCTGCAAATTGAAGGTATACAATCGTTGTTAGAATCATTTGCGACCTATTAAATAGATTTACAATTACATTAAGCTAAATAAATAGAAGAGTAGAGGGGTATTTATCGTGATTGTTATAACGGTATATTGCAAGACGTTTTTCATAGTTTCTGGTAAACTGTAGCGTTATTGTATATATGCAAGTAGTTTTACTTATCATTTTTTCTATAAACCCTTTAAAATGTAGTGTTTTTAATGATATTAGTATTTATCGGGGAAATATAGCTGTTTTCCTACAATTGAAGTATAAAATTCCCCCTTTTTGAATAATTTGCACCTATAAAGTAGCTTACTTACATTAAGCTATTAAATAGAAGAGTAAGAGTTATTTATTGTGATATAACGGTATATTGCAAGCGTTTTTCATAGTTTCTTCTAAACTGTAAAAATTTTTGTAAATATACAAGTAGTTTTATTATTCATATTGCTAATAAACCTTAAAAATGTAGTTTTTTTCAATGATATTAGCTATTTATCGGTGATATATAGCTGTTTTCCTACAAATTGAAGTATAAAATCCTCCTTTAGAATAATTTTCACCTATAAGTAGCTTTCACTACATTAAGCTAATAAATAGAAGAGTAAGAGGTTATTTATTTTGATATAACGGTATTTGCAAGCGTTTTTCATAGTTTCTTGTAAACTGTAGCGTTATTGTACATATACAAGTTTGTTTACCCTTAAATTTTATTGGCTATAAACCCTAAAATGTAGTGTTTTCAATGATTTTAGCTAGTTATCAGTGATATTTTAGCTGTTTTTTCCCACAAATGGATATATAAAGTCCTCCTTTTTAGAATAATTTGCACCTATAAGTAGCTTACATTACATTAAGCTATTAAATACAAGAGTAAGAGGTTATTTATTGTGATTTTAAAAGGTATATTGCAAGCGTTTTTCATAGTTTCTTGTAACTCTAGCGTTATTGTATATATACAAGTAAAAAATTTTCTTACTATATTGCTGTAAACTCATAAAATGTAGTGTTTCAAAATTTTAGCTAGTTATCATTGAAGAGTTGTTTTTTTCTACAAATTGAAGTATATTTCTTTATATCTGTAGCTAAATAGCTTTTTATTTTCTACAACTATATTTTAAAAAATTAATAGCTAAAAATATGTATTTATCATGAAATTAGATATCAATTTTAATCTTAAAAAACATGTTTTTTGAAGAATTTTATGTATTTTTGAAATGCTAAATAATGTCGAAATTTGACATTATTCAGCACTTTTACACAACTATATTTTACATTGTTATGAGCTAAAAATATGTATTTTTCATGAAATTTAGGTAGCAATTTTAATCTTAAAAACAACGTTTTTTCAAGTGTTTTAATGTATTTTTGAAAGTCTAAATAATGTCGAAATTTAACATTATTCAGCACTTTTACACAACTATATTATACAATATTATAAGCTTAAAATATGTATTTTTCATGTAATTTATGTATCAATTTTATTATTAAAAACAACGTTTTTTCAAGTATTTTAATGTATTTTTGAAGGGCTAAAAAATGTCGAAAATTGACATTATTCAGCCCTTTTTTTGACTGAGAAATTCAAAATGTGGAATTATAGTTGTTTTCGTTAGAAATTGCTATTTTAAACTACTGTAAGCTTATAATAGGAGTTTGAGACTCTATATTGTGGTACAATTGTATATTATACGTGTTTTTCATAATTTCTTATTAATTGTAGTGTTATATCATTAATAGAGGAATTTACGTTATGATAATGCTTTATACACTCAAAATGTGTTTTTTTCAATGATTTTAGCTAGTTATCGGTGATATATAGCACTTTTCCTACAAATTGAAGTATACAATCCTTTTTTTAGAATAATTTGCACCTATAAGTAGCTTACATTACATTAAGCTAATAAATAGAAGAGTAAGAGGTTATTTATTATGATATAAAGGTATATTGCAGCCGTTTTTCATACTTTCTTGTAAACTGTAGCGTTATTGTATATATACAAGTAGTTTAAGTTATCATATTGCTATAAACCCTTAAAATGTAGTGTTTTCAATGATATTAGCTATTTATCGGTGATATATAGCTGTTTTCCTACAAATTGAAGTATAAAATCCTCTTTTTAGAATAATTTGCACCTATAAGTAGGTTACATTACATTAAGCTATTAAATAGAAGAGTAAGAGGTTATTTATTGTGATATAACGGTATATTGCAAGCGTTTTTCATAGTTGCTTCTAAACTGTAGCGTTATTGTATATATACAAGTAGTTTTACTTATTATATTGCTATAAACCCATAAAATGTAGTGTTTTCAATTATTTTAGCTAGTTATCAGTGATATATAGCTGTTTTCCTACAAATTGAAGTATAAAATCATCTTTTTAGAATAATATGCACCTATATGCTCCTTGCTTACATTACATTAAGCTAATAAATAGAAGAGTAAGAGGTTATTTATTGTGATATAACGGTATATTGCAAGCCTTTTTCATAGTTTCTTGTAAACTGTAGCGTTATTGTATATATACAAGTAGTTTAACTTATCATATTGCTATAAACCCTTAAAATGTAGTGTTTTCAATGATATTAGCTATTTATCGGAGATATATAGCTGTTTTCCTACAAATTGAAGTATAAAATCCTCTTTTTAGAATAATTTGCACCTATAAGTAGCTTGTATTACATTAAGCTATTAAATAGAAGAATAAGAGGTTATTTATTGTGATATAACGGTATATTGCTAGCGTTTTTTTTTTAGTTTTTTGTAAAATTAGCGTTATTGTATATTACAAGTATTTAACTTATATATTGCTATAAACCCCTTAAAATGGGTTTTT
>JACEEZ010020754.1:0-5000 GCA_016584305.1 Chionoecetes opilio
CTTCCCTCTCTCCCCTTCTATCTCTCTCTTCTCATTTCTCTCCTCACTTCTCTCTCTCTATCCCCTCCCCCCCCCTTTTCTCTTTTCTATTCTCCATCTTCTCTCTTTTCTCTTCTCTTCTCCTCTTCTCCATTTCTCTCTCCCCTCTCCCTTCTCCCCTCTCCTCTCTCTTTTCCTCGTCTCTCTCTCTCTCTCTCTCTTTCCTCCCTCTCTCTTTCTTTTCTCATATTCTCTCTTATTCTGTCCCCTTCTCTCTCTTATTCTGTATCATTCTCCCCTCTCTCTCTCTCCTTCTCTTCCTCTCTCTCTCTCTTCCTCTCTCTCTCTCTCTCTCCTCTCTCTCTCTCTCTCTCTCTCTCTCTCTCTCTCTCTCTCTTTTTTCTCATATTCTCTTATTCTGTCTCATTCTCTCTCTTATTCTGTATCTTTCTCTCTCTCTCTCTCTCTCTCTCTCTCTCTCTCTCTCTCTCTCTCTCCTCTCTCATTTCTCTCTCTCTCTCTCTCTCTCTCCTCTTCTCTCCCCTCTTCTCCTCTCTCCTCTCCTCTCTTCTCTTTCTCTCTCCTTCTCTCTCTCTCTCTCTCATTCTATATTCTCTCTTATTTTTGTCTCTTTTCTCTCTTATTCTGTATCATTCTCCTCTCCTCTCTCTCTCTCTCTCTCTCTCTCTCCTCTCTCTCTCTCTCTCTCTCTCTCTCTCTCTCTCTCTCTCTCTCTCTCATTCTCATATTCTCTCTTATTCTGTCTCATTCTCTCTCTTATTCTGTCTCATTCTCTCTCTTTTCTGTCTCATTCTCTCTCTTATTCTGTATCATTCTCTCTCTCTCTCTCTCTCTCTCTCTCTCTCTCTCTCTCTCCCTCTCTCCTCTCTCTCTCTTCTCTCCCCTCTCTCTTCTCTCTCTCTCTCGTCATGATTGGATTTAATTTTTTCTTTTTTTCTCCCCTCATCCTTTGAATCCTTTGTCATGATTACTGTTTGAGTCTTCTTTTTTTTTTACTAGGTGCCCATGACCTTTGTTTTCAATCATAATAATTATTTCCTTTTCCAATAGGCCTACTCTTTACTAGCTTCCCTTTTCCGTCAACATTAAATAGCTTTAAGAATAAAATATACTAGGAAAATAGACGTCCCACACTAAAGATGTGGAACGTGTCCCAAGCTAAAACCTTGCCCCTATTCGTGGAGTAAACATTTTACAAGCCAATATATACTTAGACCAGTACCTATTCAACCTGAGTGGACGGTCCACCTAAAGGGGACGAGATTGAGTGAGGGGTGGACGGCTGTCTTGGGGTGGTAGGTGGGTGGACGAGATCATGCCCACGGGGTCGGTGACTCGGTATAGATACGGGAAAATAAAAATATATGGTATAAAACTAGGTAAAGGTGGGAATATTTTCATAAGTAACGGAAAATAAATGGATTCAAACTATAGGTGAACAAAATTTAAAGCAATGTTTGAAAAGAGGTGGGTTTTGATTTGAAGTCTTTGATACCTATATGGCTGGCTGATAGTGGCTAGGAACATGGTATGCAGACAGCAAGGAGCAGACACTGGAGGTACGAATGTCCCGGATTACCAGACACCTGACTTTGATGCAGGAAAACCTTGACTTTTATTTCCAAAGACACCTCAGACCTCCAAAATGTGGAGCTTTATCCATTCTCAGATGATGGAACTGATCATTATGATGCCCTATTGGAGCTTCCAGTGGGTTATTTTTACAAATCAGCTTTCAAAACATTTAGCCCTCCTAAGCATTGCATTGCTGGGTTGTCCCGCTTGATAGTAAAGGGCTAAGGAGTAAGCTGAGAAGGCAAAAAGCCATATTTGTGCAGAATGCCAACATCATGTCCCGTGTCAAACAAGTTTTTTTTAAGCTTAGTTTTAATCAAGGCATAGAAAAGGAATGCCATTCTGAATTTGTATCTTCTTATGCGGGTTACACTTGAAAATTTCTGATGCCTCGATTTAAGTGATAGAGACAAATTGCAACAGCAAACCAAGCCCTGATTTTTGTTTCTTGAAGGAAAAGGCTTTGTTTCTGGATTACCAAATAAAACGCATATTAGGTGCATTTTACTTTAGTTTTAGGAAACAAAATGCATATGCAGTTTAATTCCGAAGGTATGTTTAATTTTTTTAGTAATTTAGTTTTAGACTGCATGTGTTATTATACAGAAGAATATGAAACTGCAAATTTTAAAATGAGTGAAGCTGCCTTTTCCTCCCTATATATTTTGTAGAATGATATAGTAAGCTTTAAAATGTCAGAGCCGTGAGATTTTAAAGAGAAAAAAATAGGGGTGGACAGCTTCTTACCAAATCCCTACTAGGGGTGGACGACATCAAAAAAGGTTGAAGGGGCACTGCTCTAGACCTTGTCCCCCTTCGTGGAGTAAACATTTTACAAGCCTATATGCACTCTAGACCTTGCCCCCATTCGTGGAGTAAACATTTTACAAGCCTATATGCACTCTAGCCTTGCCCCCATTCGTGGAGTAAACATTTTACAAGCCTATATGCACTCTAGACCTGCCCCCATTCGTGGAGTAAACATTTTACAAGCCTATATGCACTCTAGACCTTGCCCCCATTGTGGAGTAAACATTTTACAAGCCTATATGCACATTCTAGAAACCCTTTCCCCCATTCGTGGAGTAAACATTTTACAAGCCTATATGCACTCTAAAACCTTGCCCCATTCGTGGAGTAAACATTTTACAAGCCTATATGCACTCTAGACCTTGCGCCCATTCGTGGAGTAAACATTTTACAAGCCTATATTGCACTCTAGACCTTGCCCCCATTCGTGGAGTAAACATTTGTTTACAAGCCTATATGCACTCTAGACCTTGCCCCCATTCGTGGAGTAACATTTTACAAGCCTATATGCACTCTAGACCTTGCCCCCATTCGTGGAGTTAAACATTTTACAAGCCAATATGCACTCTAGACCTTGCCCCCATCGTGGAGGTAACATTTTACAAGCAATATACACTCTAGACCTTGCCCCATTCGTGGAGTAAACATTTTACAAGCCTATATGCACTCTAGACCTTGCCCCCATTCGTGGAGTAAACATTTTACAAACCAATATGCACTCTAGACCTTGCCCCCATTCGTGGAGTAAACATTTTACAAGCCTATATGCACTCTAGACCTTGCCCCCATTGTGAGTAAACATTTTACAAGCCATATGCACTCTAGACCTGCCCCCATTCGTGGAGTAAACATTTTACAAGCCTATATGCACTCTAGACCTTGCCCCCATTCGTGGAGTAAACATTTTACAAGCCAATATGCACTCTAGACCTTGCCCCCATTCGTGGAGTAAACTTTTTTACAAGCCTATATGCACTCTAGACCTTCCCCCCATTCGTGGAGTAAACATTTTACAAGCCTATATGCACTCTAGACCTTGCCCCCATTCGTGGAGTAAACATTTTACAAGCCTATATGCACTCTAAAACCCTTGCCCCCATTCGTGGAGTAAACATTTTACAAGCCTATATGCACCCTAGACCTTGCCCCCATTCGTGGATGTTAAACCCATTTACAAGCCTATATGAACAGATTCACCAATCTATTTTGTACCAAAGAATGAATTCGGCTGAAATAGGTGTCCAAGCTCGCTTCGCTGGCTTGGACAAAATTTGTTTTCACCTCGTCAGTCTCACTTTTGCTTTCAATCATAATTTTTCTTTTCCTTTTCCAGTAGGCCTACTCTTTCCTAGCTTCCTTTTTCCGTCAACATAAAGAGAGCTTTTAGAAAATATATCAAAAAATTTTCTACTTCGTCAATCGCACGGCCTCCCACAATACAGGAAGCGAGATGAGGTTCGGAATGTCACTCTAGGTTGCGGTATTAGATTTTACTAAGATTTATTTATTACCATTATTTAGATTTTAGATTAGACCATAGACCACTGTATACCTGGACTGTTCATGCGACAATGTTTTGAATTGCGGGGCTGCATAGGGGCCTGCGGGGCGCCCGACAAAGAGATATAGTGGTCTATGGACTATCATATAGACTGGTTTATCAGTATATATGGTATACTGTAATCTTCGTAAATGTTTGTTTATAATATTATCAAATAAAAAACAGTAAAACACGCTAAAGAAATGCCATTACGAGACTATGAAGAAATATGCATGAACTTAATATTCACTTAACTCTTCGCCATTTAAAACTTTGCGAGTCAACTTTTATCATGAAGGGTATCAATAGAAGCGCAATTTTATTAGCTTTCCATCGCTATATTTCGTTATCTGATAAATTAATTAGAACCATGCATAAATTAACGTTAACTAAATAAATAAAATCATCAATCGGGTAATTTTCCCGATTGATGATGTTATTTATTTACTTATATATTTCGTTTTCTGATAAATGAATTAGTACCATGTATAAATTAGCGTTGACTAAATAAATAACCTCATCAATCGGGAAAATTACCAGATTGATGATTTTATTTATTTAGTTAACGTTAATTTATGCATGGTTCTAATTAATTTATCAGTAAAGTTGAAGTGAATATTAAGTTCATGCATATTTCTTCATAGTCTCGTAATGGCATTTCTTTAGCGTGTTTTACTGGGTTTTTTTTGATAATATTATAGAACAAACATTTACGAAGATTACAGTATATCATATATACTGATAAACCAGTCTATATGATCCGTATATATATATATATATATATATATAAATATATTATATATATATATATATATTTTATATATATATATATATTATATATATGAATCCGAGCGGCCCTCCGACTTCAGGCCCTTGCGCGACAGACCGATATTCCGTGCGCAGTCCAGGTATACAGTGGTCTATGATTAGACTTAAATTACGTATTTATTCAATTTTTTTTCTATTTTATATTACTCATATTTATTCATCATCTACTCATATCTTCCTTAACCCCTTCACGCGCAGATCTTTCTCTTAACCCCTTTCACGCTACATAAAATTGTCTGTTGTTTGC